>JAECUM010009527.1:0-116923 GCA_016617855.1 Megalonaias nervosa | reverse complement strand
TATTAGCTCCATCTGCAAATTTACAGGTGCAGTTTCCATGTCTATGGCAAATGGGTTACGAAACAGCTCGAAATTACTTTTCTGTGCTTCAAAGTCACTAAAGCGCCGTGCGAACTCGGCGCGAAGTAAGCTAAGTTTTTCAGCAAAGTGTGCATTGGGAAACACGCGTTGACTTGGTTCAACATTGCTTGGCAACAAGAAAAGTGAGACAAATTGCTATGGTGCATTTGTGTCTCCCATAGGCGCAGCTTCACTTGAAATGCCTTCACTGCATCATGCATATCAGTGATCAAGTGGTCCCTTCCCTGGAGCTGCAGGTTCAAGTCGTTGAGATGAGTGGTTATGTCAGAAAGAAACGCCAACTCACATTTCCACTTTTTATCCCGAAAAACTGTGGAGTCTTTTCCTTTGCTGTCCATGAATTGACAGATTTCCTCGATCAGCTGGAAAAATCTACTAAGAACTTTTCCCCGACTTAGCCACCGCACCTCTGTATGATAAGGCATGTCACCGAACTCAGAGTTTATTTCCTGCAAAAAAGACTGAAATTGGCGGTGATTTAAACCTTTAGCTCTGATAAAGTTGACGGCTTGTGTTACAGTGCTCATTACACCTTCCATGTTGAGGACTTTACCACACAGCGATCCTTGGTGTATGATGCAGTGATATGCTATCAATTCACCGGTACAGTTCTCCTGCATCTTTAACCGCATCCTTCCAACTAGTCCACTTTTTTCGCCGCACATCGCCGGTGCTCCATCTGTTGTAAGTCCAACAAGTTTGTCCCAAGGCAGGTTAATGTTGGTTAAACTTTGACATACGTTGTCAAAAATGTCTTTTCCTGTCGTTGTCCCATGCATGGATTTCATGTCCAATATTTCTTCTGTAACATTCAAATTGGAGTCCACTCCACGGATGAAGATGGCGAGCTGTGCAGTGTCAGTCGTGTCATTACTTTCATCGATAGCAAGGGAGAATGCAACAAAGTCTTTGCCTTTTTCGATCAGCTGTGTTTTCACATCAGTGGCCATCTCACAAACCCGATCCGCAACCGTATTTCTGCTAAGGCTTACATTTGCAAAAATCTGCTTTTTGTCTGAACACAAGACGTCACACACTTTCATCATGCAGCGCTTCAGAAACTCTCCTTCTGAAAATGGTCGGCCTGATTTTGCGATCTCCTCTGCCACAATAAAACTTGCTTTCACAGCAGCTTCAGTTTGTGATTTTGCTTTGGTGAAAAACGTCTGCTGTGATGTTAGATTCCTCTTCAATTCTTTTACCTTCTGTAGCTTCTGCTCTGCATTCAAGCTTTTTAACTTGTCTTGATGTTTAGTCTCGTAGTGCCGTCTCAGATTATATTCCTTGATCACAGCCACATTATCTCCACAAATTAGACACACAGGTTTACCGCCAATATCAGTAAACATATATTCAGCTTCCCAGCGGCTTTGAAAGGCTCTGTTTTCAGAATCAACTTTTCTCTTGGCCATTTTTATGGCTTGCTTTGATTTTAAAAAAAATATTGTGCATCTACCGATAGACGCTTGATTGATATCACATTAGCCGTAGCGGGAAAAGGTGATGTAATATCCGGTCACTATACCACTTTCATTTCTTATGCGCCAATCTAAAACGAGCAACTGCACGTTGCTAGGTTACTGTAACGACAAACATCCACTCACTACACAACTTTTATTTTCGCTTATTCTGATCGAAGCGAGAACGCTATCAGGTAGCCTATCGTTCGGCAAGGCTGCTAATTAGGGAATTTGATTTGCACTTTATATCGCAGGGCCATTAAAAAATATTTTTGCCTAAAATTCTCTCTCGGGCCTGATATAATTGTACGCCGGGCCTGATGTGGCCCGCGGGCCTTGAGTTTGACACATGTGTTTTAGAAAGTATATATTAAAAAAACACAAAAAGATAAAAAAAAATTATTAAGGGTAGTTGATTAAGCATTTTTACTAGCTTACAATTACAATAATGTAATCTGGTTACTCAGTTAAAATTTGTTATAATGTAGTTTCTTTTAATCTCTTTTAGAGTCATATGGCCAAAATAACTCAGAAAATTTTCTACTTGAAAATAAAGTATTGTTTAAATCCAATGTTAAATGAAAATATGAATACTGGGTGATATAGGGCATAATTCAAATAAGAGAACACACATTATTTATGTGTGTATATATATATATATATATATATATATACACACACACACCACTCCCTCGATAACTCGCACACAACGGATACAAAAACATCAACCACGTTATAAGCGAGGGTGCGAGTTATCGAGGGACCTATAACAAACAACAAACAACAAAACTAACAAAGGGATCGATGTAGAGGCAAAAGGGGGGTGGGTTGGGTTGGCATGTTAGTGTTGAATACTCAATTAATAATTGTGCTAAGATTAACTGTGAATAATTATCTCTTCATAGCGGTGTACTTTGTTTACTTTTTTCCTTACAGAGCAACATCAATTTCAGGATAATTTACAGTATATTACGATGGGTAGATTTGATTGCGGTAGAAGTAAAATGAAAAAAAAAAGATTACAAGGGTTAACCATTACCAACATGAATTTAATGGGTCTACAAATTTAAAATAATGTAAATTAGAACATGATAATACTTGCTGTTTGTGACACGTTTGACATATATCACTTCACATTTTGAAAACATCTGTTCATTTTTTTTTGTTGTGTGTGTTACTCTTTGATTTCTCTGCCACCTCTGTGTATTGTTCACAGATGATTATCTCTCTGAGCTGGTATGGATAATTACATGCGGCTTCCTGATTCGCTGAGCGTATTTCTCCCGACAATGAATTTTGTTTAATTCTGTGTCAGCGCTGGAATCTCCAAAGTCATCCATGGCTTGCCCTAAAATGAGATTCATTCTCCATACTTTTTGCCATTTTTTCTGCTTGGGCCTTGAGAATTGTTCCAGAGATGGGAACACCTTGTTGCACACACACGTGCGCACTCACGCGCATTAACTTAAATGTGATTTCAGGTTCTTTATTTTTTATTGCAGTTTGATAATGAGATTATTGTTGCGGTAAAAATACAACTTGCACTTAATATCTTGACAATGTGGACTTGTATCGTTGCGTACAGTTTACCGATAAATAATACCCATAACTTATACATGTTCAAACCATCTTGATCATTTTGCCAATATTACACAGCATAACAGCTACATATGTTCTAAATGCAGACGAGCTTGCACACTGAGACATAATCCTCTCTCTCTCTCTCTCTCTCGTTCACTAATAACAACAAAATCTTTTTGAGTACTTTTGTTTTTATTGTAATTAGATTCTTGAGTTGAGAGCAGAATGAGACAGAAAATATACATTTACTTTGTACGTTTGTACCGTTAGGTTGTCGAGTAGCGTGAGTTCCATAGAACTTGTTTTGGCACGATACCTTTACACGGCCAGTACCACCAAATGATAATTATTTATTTTACATATAATTTTTCGTATACTGAAATTAATAATTATTTTTTCGTGTATGAAAAATTACATAAAATACGGTATGTATCAAGGTTCAATTTACCAATTCTTATTGCGATTTTTTTCACATTCAGCACATTTTAAAATATATTTTCTTTGGAAAAAAATCGGGAGCCATGCCGGAAACCGCATTATAAGCGGGTTCGCGAGTTATCCGGGTGCGAGTTATTGAGGGAGTGGTGTATATATATTGCATTTCTCGCTTTGCATCCACTTCTCCCTGTTGAGTTCACACTTCTCCCTGTTCTGTCCAAAAGGAGAAGTCACTACTCCCTAAAATTCAAGCCTAGCTTGACCCCTGGTACATGTTTATTCACTTTGTATCAGTACTGAGAAATAAATTGCACCAGGCAGCATGTTGTTGAAGCTCAGGCTGGAAACTTCAGACTGATATACTATGCCATTAAAAATGTAATGGCCAAGTAGAAGAACAATGCAGAATTCTGAAAGTTCTGCTGCTATCTTTATTCTGATTAAAGCAGCAGACTAAAATTTTAAAAATTTGAACTTGAGCTTGTGTTATTTTCCTCGGAAAGCATTGAGAATATGTAACAGTGTTTAATTATTTTCCCCCATTCTGAGTACCAGTTTACATCAACAGATGTCAGTTTTTTTGACAGCCCATTTCCTGTGGGTTTAGTGGAGGACCAGTTAATATGGACATCTTCAGGCCTGTGTGGCCAGTAGAATTTCTGAAGTCATTATTAAATAAATTCTATTAAATCATGAAGTTTGATCTATTTTCCAAAGCCAAGCAAGTTCCATTATTTTGTCAAATGTCTGAATGTAGATATAATCATATCTTATATAGTCTGCTTGTATAGTCTCTTACACTAAACTATAAATTTAAAGTAAAGGGCCAGTGTATCAGACTATATCTGCCACCAAGTTTTTAACCAATTAAAGTACACCACTCCCTCGATAACTCGCGCCCTGATAACTCGCGAACTCGCTTACAACACAGGGTCAGGCGTGGATCCCATTTTTTAAATCAGAAAATACTCCAAAAATTGATTCCTATTTTTGAAGTTGAAGAAAATTGCTATCAAAATTAGTAACGGAAATTTTGATATATCGCTCATTTTATTGTCCAAAACGGTAGATAGGACTTGAAATTTTAATCAACATTACGAAATATCAAATTTAAAAATAAGTCATACAATTTTTTTACATTTTCTTTCCAAACGGTAGTACACCGCTATTAACGATATGTAAGGAAATTTCGATCAATGAAAATGTCACTTACGCAGAGTGGAGGCAGTACTTTAATAAATAAATACATACCAATTAAATCATTTTTTTAATCAATTGAAATTTATGTTCTAGTTCTGTCTTTTAGTTCCTTTTAAGTGTAATCATCATAAATACAACATGTCCTCTTGTAATTAAACGTAAAATGTACCAATCTACCGTAACAGCTATGTCCGCGAGCGTTTCTCTGAGAACCTGATTAGGTGCCGACCGTATTTTGATAACTGATTTGTGGAAGTATTTGTTGTTTTGTTGCACTGAATTAAAAGCTGGCCTCCTTTGTGTTATCATGTTAATTATGTCTTTTGAATCAAATAAAGAAGCTGGAATAGAAGAAAAGTTAAAAGGCACGAAAATCCTACAAATTTAAAATCTAGCGGCCCCGGTCGTATGTCGGGTGAACTCACTTCATTTGATCAGTCACTGTTATAAATGTTATTGTGTATGTAACATAAACTACCTTAAATTAACAAACTCATTGGTAACTGTGATCAAAGATAACCAAGCGAAATGAATACTTCGTAAAATAAAGAGCTTGGTTTCACAGATACAGACCATTCTGGGCAAACGAGTTTCAGAGAATTTTTGAACTGGCACTTAAAGATATCCTCAAGGATGATAAGAAGTTTCATTATTACTTCCAATGAAATTATGACATCAATACTGTACTAACTGAACAATACAAAAATCGAGATTCGACATAGACGATTGTCTCACGAAATAAATTTTGCTAGTTTTTGAAGAAAAGAAATCTTGTTTATTTGTGTATCGACAGTTAGTCTAGTTTCCCACTCTTTTAACTCTTGATTTGGCAGGATACCATTAAATACCACTCCGGGAACCAGACTCATCAAGAACACAAAAAGCAGTGACGTAATACACAGATGTTTTGCGTACACGTGATGGTTGTTGAAACCAGTGGAACGATCTTTCACATGTTGGACATTTTGAAAATAAATGTTATTTAAACAGAATAACAAACAACTTTATTAGAAAAAGCGTGTTATTAAAAATTATTATCGACGTGATTGTAAAATGAGCACTCAGTCATTAAACGGCCCAGTTCCCTAACCTCCCCCCACTCTGCTCTTTTCTCGGTATCTAAGCAAATTTTTTACTTTTGGAGGTCCCTCGGTAACTCGCACCCTCACTTATAGTGCGGTCTATGTTTGTGGACCCCGTTGTGCGTGAGTTATCAAGGGAGAGGTGTATGTGATATATTTATGTATTGGTTCATGAAGCAAAATGGCAGCAGCCTTAAATCATTAACCACCAACTAATTAATAACCATGAATAGATTTCTGTTGTGTTATAATCCACTGTCAGAAGAACAAAAGAAAGATGGAAGAAGACAGGTTAGAGTAACAGGAAGTATGAGAAAAAGAAAAATCATATGATTATTTGGCAGAATGGGAAGCAGGAGTTTCAATGATTGATGCATGGTGCAGTAGGTATGATGTGCAAAGCATGCTGTATTTACGAAAAAATGCAGCATTTGTTATGGATGTAAAAACTATAAGAAGGACATTATTGTTGGTGCTGAAAAGTTTGAGAACCATCAAATTAATGTCAGGAAGTACACTCATTTACAATCCTTCTCTGTGTGCAAGTAAAACTGAGATTGGTTTGATACATAGAGTCTTCAGTCAGAAAAATCTGTAAAGACGACTTAAGTACCTGTTCATGAATTTTTAAAACTACTTCAGCAATAATTAAAGTGTTTTCAGTTTGCGTTGATTACTGTGTTCTCACATGGTTTCAAATACTGCAATTTAATGAAATTATTTTATTATGATTATGAGGTCCAGTTGATTTTCCGCAGGACCTGTTGGTTACTGGGTGAGCTGACCCTGCTTGCCAATGGAAAAATTCATGTAAAATCAATGGAAGGTTCAGTGATAAAATTAAATTAAAACTTAGCACACATGTTGATCCCATGGTCTGGTTGGTCCTAATGAAAATGGTGCAGCTTTGATATCACGTGGCCACCACAGCTGTTATCTTTAAAATGTTATCACTACTTCTGATGAATGGAAAGTGATCAACATGAGGTTTTCACTGAAAGACTTTTATGATGCCTGGTTGGTCTTAAATGAAAATGGTGTCAAACTGATGTCTAAGATGGCAGTACAATCCTATCACTACTCAGAACAAAAAGTAACATTGCCATAGTATTTTCACTAGATGACTTGTGATGTCTAGTTAGTCTTAAATGAAAATGGTGCTACAGGCACATATAATATGGCCACCAAAGTGGCCTTCTTGGAAATCTTTTCACTACTCCTTCAGAATGGATGATCATAATCAGCATGGGGTTTTTACTACATGACTTCTTATGATGTCTAGTTTGTCAAATGATGCTGATCTGTCTTCCAGTATAGTTGCAACAATGGCTAGTTTAAAAATCTTGTTATCACTACTGCTGGATGGTTGGTCATATTGATATTGTGCTTTGCCAAAAGAGTTATGATGTCTAGTTGGTCCTAAATGGAATTTGTGCCAATCTGCTGACCAGTATGGCCACCATGGGAACCATCTTGAAAACCTTGTTATCATTTCTTCTCCAGAACAGAAAGTTGTATGAACATGTTTCCACCAGTTTGGTTCTAAATGATGTCTTTTTAGTCCTAAATGAAAAAGGTGTTTATCCATCAACAGCAGCTAAAACATGTGAAAATCTTGTTATTACTGAATAATATGAGAGATGGTTTCAACACTAAAAGGAAGAAATTGTTTCATCATGAAGTCCTGGAAATTTTTTTTGGGCCAGTAGAGCATCGGTTCCTCTGAGGGACTCTTATTAGATATTTCTATGAAATTTGGTGCATTGTTCTCCCCTATGCCTTTTAAACATGTTGAGTCCAACATGCTTAGAGAAATTATGCTGGTAAGTGACATGCCTTCAGTTGTCCTTCATGCCTTGAATTTAAAATTGAGATTTCTTGAAGACTTTACATAAAATGATGTAAAAGAAAAAAAATTCATGCCATTTTATCTGTCAATAATTTTATATTATTCATTAAATTACACTTATAAAAATAGTAGGTTTGAATGCAATGGTGTAACAAAGGTGGTGATCACTGCTCAGACAAGTAACTATTGATTATTTTGTTCATTGGAGTGTGTGTGAGTGTGATTTGAACGTTTAACATAGCTTTAACAATTTTTCAGTCATATCGCTATGAAGTCCGCATTGTGGCAGTTTATAGTGATGTTTAGCACTTGGGCATCATACTGCAGACATGTAGCATCATGTCTCACCAAGTGACTTTATCCTGACACCTTCGAAACACTAACCTTTTAATGCTGAGTACCAAGCGAGGCAGCTGATAGTACCATTTTTATGAGTCTTTAGTATGACTTGGAACAGTGGTGGGCAACTTCTCTAGTCGGCGGGCCGGATATGGGAAAATGAAGTTCTTGGTGGGCCGGATTACTAAATCAATACCTTAATGATTAAGGTAAGAAAGTAGTAGGAGATTGCGGCCAAATGTGACCGCGGGCCAGTCAAAATCCCGTCGCGGGCCGTATGTTGCCCGTCCCTGACTTGGAACTTAGGCCACTGGAACAGTTTGTTGATTAGAAGCCAAACCACTTAAAAATGGCCATTTCAGATGATACCATAAATCATGTGATTTAAGTTGATGAAACCTGAGATGCCTTAACAGGTACATTGAAGAACCCAATACACTTCATGGCAGATCAGATTTTGTTTCTACCCACTTGTACAGGACAAGTGGTTTGAGAAAATTAACTAGTTCCACTTTACTTTTCACTTGTCCCAAAATTGTAATCAGTTGCCAAAATTTGATGTATGCCTCATTCATGCCTAAAATGATACACAGAAAATACATGTTGACTCAATAGCTTTTCTTGTTACTCACTGAAGCTAAGACATCAGTATTAAACAAATTCACACACATGATGGCTATCACTTCTCTCTGCTTCCAAACATATTATTCGTGGGGCAGGGCATCTAGATGACTCCTTTTCTTCTTCCAGTGTTGTTATTGGATTAAAGAGTTAACTCCCTTTTTTGCAGAAGCTGGATTTGCTCTTCAAGCTCAGGGTAGTAGATGGGGGTGCAACTGACTGCTACTTGCCAACAGATGTGGATATGCCTCTATATACTCAGGCCGTTGAAAGGTAAGTATGTCTTTATGACATGAAGACATTGTACTTAAGACCAGTCTGTTTGATCAAAACATTATTAAATTGTTCTCATGTCAGTGGTGTAGCTAGGCATATGCACGGATACATATGTGTAAAGCCAAGACATTGAGATAAACCATGCTTTATATTTTTAGTAGACCTCAGCAGTCTTCTGCCCCTGACAGTATATGCTTTGTATACTCCCTTAAAAGTCAGGTGATCTTCTGTTGCATTGTGCAACAGATCAGGGTCTATGTTACTGCAGTTGGATGTATGGAAGTAGTATTTTGTTGTGCTGTGGTGCCATAAAACACTACTGCATATATACATGTACACAACTGTAACCATACAGACCCAGATCTGCCATCACATTAATGAGATATGAGATCTATGCAGTTTGATCCAACTTATTACGAGTGAGTATATACAGTACAACCAAACAAATTTATGCTATGCCCCTGACAATGAAAGAGGTAGAGGCATACATGCCAACCATTACGCTTTTGGCGTAATCATTATGCTTTTTTTCACTAAATTACACCTTACGTGTAAATGTATTTGGATTACACATTTTCGGTATATCCCCTTCCAAAAAAATTAATAATTTGTTTTCTCATTCTTATTAACATCCTATTAATCGCACAGACCGTATTCTAGAAAAGACGGCTTCTATGTAACTACACATAAGAGTACGCATGTCTGTAGACTAGCGTGCACTTTCCTAAGAGTATGATGTTCTATTTATAGCAGCTGCCCTATTTCCAAGAAACATGCTGGTTTCTACTTTCAACCTTGGTTTCTATTTATAGCAACTGTCTGGCTTAGTTACGAGAGAGCAGACTGGTTTTCTCATTTTAATCTTTGTTATAATTAATATCTGGTACAGAACCAGTCTGTAGGTAGTTGGCACTAAAAGTCAAGTCACATTTATTCAAATCGATGTGTGTGTTAGAGCAAAAATGTTTTCAAATAATTTCACAGATGGATTAGAAAAAGACAAAAAACCGATTCAAAGATGAATACATGAATTACACAATACAGCGTTCCATTCTAGGGCAGGTTCACGCCCATTGCAGGCTGTGTCACAGTGTGGAAAGGACTGTAATATTGTTCATTGTTGTAAAACAAAAGAAACCTTGAATTAGCTCGGTTTACTAACTCCAGCACTAAGGTAACTTCTTTTTTACAGCAGAACTAAATTGTGCACACGAATGTTATAAATGCAGAGGTGTTATTTACTGAGTTCTTAGAACACAGACTACCCCTAGCGGTAGAAGAAACATTGGTCCTTTGTTCAAATGGATGTTTTCTGATGCCAAAATTGCAGAAGATATGCATGTGCAAGAACAAAATCGTCTAATATTGTTAGGTGTTTAGTAGAAGATACTTTACTTAAAACTGCAGAAGCCATGAAAATTGGGCCGTTTAGTATTGCAATAGACAGGAGTAGTGATTATGATGACAAAAAGTTGTATCTAGTCTGTGTAAGAAACTTTGACAATGAAAAGGGCAAAGTCAGAGTGCTCTTCTTTCATTGCTAGAATTAACAGCAGATTCCACTGGATAAAACATTTTTTATTTGCTTTATAATGCTTTGAATAAACATAAGTTGGCAGAACTGTATGGAGTTTTCAGTTGATACTGCATCAGTGATGACTGGAATTCTTAAAAGAGTTGCATTCCATATTTTGAAAAATGTCTCCATCAGTGTACATATCAGGTTGTCCTTGTCATATGATGCACCTTGCTGCAGGAAAGGCTGCTGATAGAAGGAGAACTCCTAGAGTATCAAGTTGGCATTTTACCTGATAATGTACTTCATGCAGACTGAGTTGATGTGCAATGGCACCTTATTTCCCAGCTAAAACATCCAATAACTGGAAGATATAAACGTCCTCTTCTTTGTCAGGTTATTAAAGGAATATTGGTTGTTTACCATTATAATGCTGACTGAGAGGTTGTTAGTATTGTTAACAATAAAAACTGAATTCAGATCCAGGCTCTGGAACCCACCATTTAGTGCTCTGCTGATGTGCAAAACATTCATAGTCTCAGCTGGTACAAAGTGTTTTGAAATGCAGTATGAGAGCCGGCTGCTTTTTAAAGCTCAAAGTGCTATATATGAAAAACTTGAAGCAGTAATTGATGTTAAAAGACCAGAGGAGTAAATAAATCATTCTGTACATATCTGCATTCAATTTTATTATGTTATATGTGGATTACTCTTTTTCTGCTCGGATTACTCTTTTTGTCCACTTGGATTACACTTTTTCCTCGCCAGGGGCTGGCATGTATGTAGAGGCATCAAATTCAGATTTGACTGAAGCTGCTCTGAAGATACGCTTAAAAGGCTAATCCTCCTGAGGACAGGGCTGTGAGGGTGGATGAGAATTTGGTGTATGATTTGAAGAACTAAGTGGATGAGACTTTGGTGGTTGATAGGAAGAAATAAGATTATGGGGACTACATCTTAGACACAAGATTCTAATTATATCTGTTATTTCTTTTGGGGTGAATTTGTATATATGTTGACTATCAATTATTATTAATTTATTTATTTAAATAGGGTGACTTCATTAAGAAGACATATGTATCAAATCTCTTGAGGCTTCTAACTGACCCCTTTAATGTTGAGCACACATTAGTTGAAAGAGACACATAGCAGTCACTTTTCACTGTTGTTGTTAATAGTGTGTTACTGTTTGATTCCAGTTTTTCATTTGCTTATATTTCCTCCTTGATTGATTCTCATTATACTTGGTGTGCATTACTAAGAGCATCAGGCAATTCATTCAGCCACTTGCATGCTCACCCCTTTTGTCTTAGGGTCAAGGTCACAGTCATGGAAAATTTGCATCACAGTTTTGATTACAGTTTTTCATTCACTTATATTTCCTAAACTCTTCTGATGGGTCTTTTTCTTCATATAACATGCTCCCTCAATCTTTCAATGTTGGGGTAAATATCACACATTTTACAGCAGTGAATTTATAGCAGTCTATTTATCTCCATCCATCCATCCAGGGTGGTAAAAATTTGAAAATCCATGTTTGTCCTTGGGCAATCAGCTTCGAAAATCTTGTTGCCCAGTAAAATACTACAGTTACCCTGAAGGTTGTTGTAATAAAAATTATTCAACAACTTTTGTCATATATATGTATGTATATATATATATATATATATATATATATATATATATATATATATATATATATATATATATATATATATATATATATATATATATATAGTTAGTACTAATTGCACACATAACTAACCAGTAATTCAGCTAATGGAAAGAAGTATCACAGGAGTTTACACGCTGATTTAATCTATGCAAGATTAGCAGATACAAGAGAGTTGTACAGTTTTCTTTTTTTGATGCTCTCCATCAGCTTTCTAGCAGCTGGCCACCCACAGACCACATATTTATCCATGTTTTATGTTTATTTGAGTTTACATCATTATGGTTCACATTTTCAGTAATCTGTTACTATTAATCCAGCATCTAAACTCTCAGGTAACTGTACACTATCCATGTGTTTTGTTTACGATTACCCAACAAGCCATGATAATACTCAACAATTGTGATTGGTTTCATTATTTAAACTTGCCATATTGTTTTAGCTTTAGTTGGCCAACAGAAGCAGCTGTCATATGCACTGCAGTGGGTTTTCTTCAAAAGATGAATGAGGAAATGTAGTACCAGATCATAGGCATTAAGTGGGTCATTCCCAAAATGAAAGTTACTAGTACCATATGTCGGTGTGTTGACAAAAGACCAACATTCATGAGTCTCTAATAGATGGAAGATATTTTCATTTTTTTGTAGATATAGAGAACATTTTGCAAGTGAAGTGGAAATGTATTGTCATGAGTGGAAAATATAAAATGTTTTCACTTCATGAATGAAATATTACCTTCAGTCTATTAAAAAATGTAAATTTTCTTGTTATATATTTATAAAGCAAACACCATTGATTTACATAAATTTTTGTCTCCATAATGAGCCAATGTGATTAGCAGCTGCACTACTGAACAAAAATTTAGTACAGCAACTATTTTTTTATGAATTTAGATGGTAGATATAATATTTCAAATTGTGTATTTAGTCAGATTCAAGTCCTTTTTATATGAAAATTAGGAGATTTTTATTTTCATTAACACATTTCTTGCACAGATTGATATGTTAAACAATGTTGGGGTGGTGGTACATTTACTTGTAAGGATTTGAGTTCTTTGCTTTTGTTTATTTCTACATTCAAGTATTAATTTTGGAGTGGCCTTGTCAAGCTTGCAGTTTAGTTTGGGAACACATGCTGAACACTAATTTCATTTGTCACTTTATTTCAGTTTGCAATCAGTACTCATCAGTTTCTCCATCATTTTCCAACATGATTATGATTGTGATGAGATTTAAAATCTGTATTTAAATATCTGTACTTAAACATCTGTATTAATATATTTAATGGAGTTCCCACCTGTCATAGAATATAGTAGGTGACTTCATAAATGTGAACTTGGTTATATAATTTAAAAAATGTGAACACATCTTTTTTGCTTTCAGGGCACTATCAACATATGGAGAAGAATATGGTCCTCAGCATGTGAAACTTGTTGTAGAATGGAGCACTACAGTAAAAATGAGGTTAGCATTCCAGAGCCCCCAACAATAAAGCTCTCATAATGCACATGGTCATGTGTACAATTAAATAAGTTATTTATCTCACAGGATTACTCCCATGCTTCAACCAGGATGAGTGTTGTGTATTTTTACATTTCTATATGTGTATAAACATGTTTTCCAGCATGGAAAACTGGTGCAGGATAGTTCAGACCTGCCAACCCTTTACGATTTTGCTGTATTACGAAAATTACCCTTAAAATACGGACTTATGTTATACCAGCAAAAACTATGGAAAAATGATCGTTGCCGAAATATCAGGATAATTGGTTCGTCTGTGTTTGATTTGGATCCGGGTTTCATATTAGAATTAGTGAAATTAGTCAGGGAACCAGACTAACTTTACAGCAGCACCCCAGATGCTTTAAACTGCACCTATTTGTTCATGTGAAGCATCTGCATGATCAAACTGTTGTTGGTGGAATTTTTTTAAAAATGGCTTCCAGAAAGCGATGCATGTTTAAGATGAAAGGGAAAATAAGCTTCATGAAAAAGTGTTAATAATCAACACAGAAGAATAAAAAGGAGTATTCAGATTCTTGTGAATAAAAGCTGGAAAGGACATAATTACTTTTATTGGACATCGTGTGCCACTTTGAGTGTGTCTAGTGGTGGGAGATATGATTGCCGTCATCATGTGAAATGGAAAAAAATTTCCAAAAATTATGTCAAGTTGAGAGATAGCAACAAGCCATTGAGTTGCATAGGGCTTGGAACTAAAGTTTGTACAACTGTACTAGTGGTAAATAAAGTCTATGCATACTTTACAAACTTTTCAGTTGAACATAATGTTTATCATCGATGCATCCAACTTTTAATTAAGTTTTCCAGCTTTACAATAGCAGTTATTGATATTTTGTTACACCTTACTGAAGACTGGTCAATCTTACAGAAAAAAATCAACTGCCTTACTGAGACAGACTCGTCAGGGTTAGCAGGTCTGATAGCTCTGTCCAACCTCACAGGTGACCATTGTCCTGACTCATGTTACATTTTAGCCATCTTATGCAAGCATAGTGCACACAAAGTAACAAACACATTCAGACTTCCATCATCACTTGAACATTCATTCACAATTACATTAATTGCAACACATTTATATCCTAAAGTGAGCAGTGGCTGATTTTGAAGTATATTGCAAAAAAACACATTTTGTACTGATCAACCTACATACATATATGGCATTTTGAGTGCAAATACACGTCTATGCACGACTAAACAACCATCTATATTTTTTATTTTAAAGACTCTCTGACTTCCCACCACCTTTTTCTATGAGCTAGAACTCTAAGGTCAAGGCCTCAGCAGATATTGAGGATGAGAAAATGATCCATTCATTTGTCTCGACTGTGGTTTGCAAAAATGTGTGAGATTTCTGTTCATCTCGTGGACAAAATCCAGGACTCGGGTTAATCTTAGGCTGTTTTCTTGGAAAGCCTGTTTCTGATAACTTACTCAGTATGCTAGTACCGCACACACTCAGACATGTGCAGCATTGACATTATGAGTGAACATGAGAACTTTCTGGCAGTACTGATGTGTAATCTGCTGTCCTACAAGATTGATCACTCGGTGTTTGATGCGATTTGAAAGCTTGTGTGAAGTGTATTGGTGTCATCATCAGTACAGGACATGGTATCAGTGATTTTTCACCTGGCTGAAAAAGCCGGAAATGAGTATGTGTCTGAATCAATGGCCCATATAGTCCAAGTGATTAATAGGACATCGCATCATTCCAAGGACATTGCCCATACAGATCCTTCTAATCTTGATTTAATATGCATTCTGCATTCATTATCTCTGAAGCCTCATCACACTTTGGTCTTATGCTCTTAGCCATGTGGTTCACTGGTGTTTTTTAATAGTCATATAGAATACATACAGAATCAGGCAGGTGCTCTTAATGCTGTGCTTACCTCATCCACCTCCTTTACATCCTTGACATTCTCTGCTGCATTGGATAGATGGTTGGAGGCAGAGGGATAGGTGGCAACATCCCACTTAACAATAGAAGGCTTGGCCACAACCCAATTCAGATGGTAAGAGACTTTTTAGTATTGAAGATAATTTAAAAAAGGTGAAAGGAAACAGAGTTTCTCTTTCCCCAAACCTCCCAATGATTGCTAATGAACTAATAACCCTGTTGTCCACATATAATCTTCTGGTTGATGCTGGACTACTCCATTATTGTCAAGCTTGGATGTACCTTTTTTGCAGAATGTGTGCTCATAGTAGCCTCATTTATTTAGTCGCCTCAATGTTCCCTTTTAAATGACAGAGTTCCCAGCAGATCTCTTAAAGGCAGAGATTTTATTGGAGGAAATAACTTTTTTACTGTCCGTGTTCTTGACCTTCTAGTTGACAATCAGTTCTTTTTTATTGCTGGAAATAAGTAGCCATATCTCACCCACCAGAGCTTTCATGTGAATTGGCAGAAGTTGGATCTTATCCTTTCTCGGCACTTTTCATCCATCTAGGAATGCAGTTACTGACCCATCTCAGTCTTGTTCATCTCCTTCAACAGTGACTTGTGCATAGGTTATTGAGTTCTCAATATCGATCTCAAACAGGGTGTGTGTTTCATTGAGAGAGTTTCTGCAACTCTTTGGTTTACTTAACGGTGTATTTGATTCTTCTAGGTCACCTTTTTATGTTCCCTATGTAGATGGCACTCTGGCTTATTGGTACCCCTTTTCCAGTCATCTAGATAGCACATTTAAACCAGGACCAAGATAAAACAATTTCTTTGTCAGTGGCAAGACAAGCATTGGCTTATGGGACGAATTCCACTGGAAAAGTCAAAACTTGATATAATGGTTTGTACCAATTTCAGTTTGTCTGGCATGGGGTAGGGTAATGGCTCACTTGTTTTCTCACTTCAGCATGGTAAGTGACAACTGTAGCTCAGAGGAGAATGACTTCATATAATAAACCTTTTAAAAATGAAGGCTATAATAAACACCTTTCATTGCTGGAGAGATCAGCTGTATGGGAAAGTAATCTTTAATGTTGAACAGTTCTGTAGTAGTTGCTTACCTCAGACAGGTTGGGTACCAGATCACCCAACTTACATACTCTGGTTTAGGTGTTTCTGTGCTGGTGCACCCAGCATAAGATGACTGTCAAGAGCAAACACATTCCTTGCAGACTCATTGTATTGGTCGATTTCTCTGTCAATAATGGGCCAGACTTGGCACTCAAAATGGTCCCTTCACCCATTGATCTTTCAGCGGATTTGTTCATTTTAGGGTGATGCTAGATCTCTTTGCAGCGAATTGGAATCAGACGCTGCCCACTGTTGTCTTTCTGGTTCCAGATCCAAAAGCTTGGGCCATGGATGCTCAGACAGTCATGGATGGCATCTGTGGCTGTGCATTTCTTGAACTGTTCTGATCCCGAGAATTATTCTGAAAATCAAGGACCAGAATGATTTTGGTAGCCTGACTCAGATGGGACAAGTCCTTGGTGAACAATCTGCTCGACCTTGCAGTAGATATTCCCAGGAAATCCTGGCAAAATTCAACCTACTCAAGCATCCATGCTCACAGGTGTTTCTTCCTTGCTCAGACCGACTCAAACGTGATTCTACCTGTGGTAGGACAGAAGTACCATTTTAAAGACTGTGTAGTGCATATACCATTTTATACTTTAAATCTACAGCTTTTGAAAAACAAAAGAATCTTATTTTATTTTTTTTTCAAACTGTATTTTTATGCATGCACATTACAGAAACCAGTAGGAACCAGTCTAATAGGGACTAAAAATGTTATACAGATGCAATGATGTATGGCTTAGTAATCGGCTAAAGAAAGGCTAACATGTACACAACAAACTGTTAATTATCTTATAGTTGTAATCTGGAGAGTTAATGGCCAAATGAGGAATTTTTTTGTGGTGTTATAAGTATTGAAGGATCAAAGTTGGTCTGTGATGGCTTTAAAGTCTTTTTGAAAGAAAATGGCCAGGACTTTGATGGAGGTGAGAGAAAAGAAGAGACCAACCACAAATAAATTTGGCAGAAACACTTGACTTAATATTTTATACTTTTTTTGTATTGTTTAATTGTTACAGTTTTATCAAAGATTTTAGAGGAATATTTAAGAGCAAATCATATCTTTTTTGCTCAGTTCCAGACCTGTCAACCCTTACGATTTTGGCTGCAAGTCTTCTGAAAATAACCCTTAAAATACGGACTTTGGAGTAAGAGCAAAAAATACTGAAAATTGATTGTTGCTGAAAAATCTGGATAATTGGTTCATCTGTGTTTGATTTGGATCTGGGTTTATTTTTAGAATTAGTAGAGTTAGTGAGGGAACCAAATAAACTTTACAGCAGTACCTCAGATGCTTTAAACTGCATGTTTTTTCAAGTGAAGTGTCTGCATGATCAAACTGTTGATCATAGAATTTTTTAGAAATGATGCCCAGCAAGTGATGCATGTTGAAGATGAAAAGGAAATTGAGACTCTTACAAAGTGTTGACAATCAGCAAAGAAGAATAAAAAGTAATATTCAGATTCTTGTAAATAGAAGCTGGAAGGGACACCATTACGTTTATTGGACATCATCTGTCGATTTGAGTCTGTCTCATGGGAGAAATTATTGCCATTGTCATGTGAAATGGAAAAAAATTTCAAGAACTATGCCAAGTTGAGAGATAGCAACAACCCATTGAGCTGCATAGGCTTTGGAACTGAAGTTTGTGCAATGGTACTTGTGGTAAATAAAGTCTATGTGTACTTCACAAACCTTTCAGTTGAACATAAATGCTTACCATCGTTGCATGTTTTGAATACTGAACTTTGACTTGAATAGGACCAAATCACTGACCATATTTCCTAAGTGGAATCTTTCATGGATTTTGACTTGGGTGAACTCAGATAAGTTCAAGCCCTTAGCCAGAACCT
The DNA here is from genome assembly GCA_016617855.1 of Megalonaias nervosa. Lineage (NCBI taxonomy): Eukaryota > Metazoa > Mollusca > Bivalvia > Unionida > Unionidae > Megalonaias > Megalonaias nervosa. The sequence continues at coordinate 98,403 of JAECUM010009527.1, read as the reverse complement.
TGTTGTAGCCGCTACCTGATAATACATTCTGATAGTGCTAGCCTGTGCACACAGGCTGAATAAACTGCATGCTCTTTCAGTAGACCCAAATTGTTTTCAGTTCAGATCAGATGTTGCATCTGTGATCAGAATGACACATCCAGGTTTCACATCTAAGAATTGGTTGCCCTCTGGGGGCAATCAAAAGGTGATCATCTGCTCTCACTCTTTCGTGCATTTACACATTACGTCAGGTAGCAATACAAGACCAGGTCCATACTCTTAAGCAATATTTGACAAAAATATAATGGTCATGTGATACAAGGAGACTGGTGTTGATGGGTGATAATTCAAGCAGCAGAGGCCACAGGGACAAGGGCCTTTAATTACCACCCATCAACACCAGTCTCCTTGTATCATGTGACCTATAATGATCACATGATCAACATTAGTCACTGATGAAGGCAGTCTGATATTGCTGAAAGTTTTGAATGCTTAAGATATTTATGCTCTGAGTATGGGAAATTACTAATGATCACGAATTATCCAGAGCAAGGAAGCAACCTTTTCAGTTGAATTCTAATACTATTATTATTATTACATAATAACCATAGCTTCTTCAGAAAATGCCCAGTATTATTGTGAAACTGTATCCATGCAGCATGTTTGGTATTCCTGTCTAGCTTTTGGTGTTAAAGAATTATACCAGACTGTTTAGAATAAGTACTCAAATTATTTATTTGTAAATTACATTAAGTACAAGAAGAGATGAGCATGTAATTATTGGATTTTGATACAGTTACATAAACATACATATATTAGCTTTCACACCATTGATGTAAAATCAGATAATCACAATAGAAAAATGTGATTCCTACAGTGGGGTACATACTAGACAGCTTCAGGGATAACTGCATCTTCTCCATCTCTCCCTCAGTTGATTAAAAATATTTAGTACTTAAGTTGCTCAAGTTGGGGCAGTCAGTCTGTCAAAGCTGAAGTGTTAGCCTTTGGGTGCTGAAGGTGGCAAGTATCATCAAGTGTAGGCACAAAACAAGTTTGCCTTCCAGTGAAGGTGAAGAGAGAAAGTAAAGTAGCAATTTAATGGTGCTGATCTGATATAATTGTATACAAATTTCTGAGAAAAAACCCCAATATGTATGTTTCTCATAATTATCCAGACCATCATGAAACTCATTCGCCTTCACTTAGATAAAGTGATCTTTAATTCATATCAACCATATGGTAGCAGACATCACCTCATGAATAATAAATTCTGCAATTCCCCATAATGTCAAGCAAGTCAAATTGCAGTAAGAGCTAACCATTGCAACTTTACTATGTAGATCTAATGTCACTTGAGACATTTTGGATGTGGATTGTATAAGACTGTAACTTTATGCTGGACTTCATCTGATACAAATGCTGGACAAGATAACACTGAAGCTCATCATTACATTTACATGGTGTTATTTATAGGAAAAATTCATGTAATGTTAATAGCCAGTTAGATTCCATAGCACTCACTGACAAAAGAGAATGAAATGGCAAAGTATGTATTGGCACTGAGTGCATGGGAAAAAATTGGAATTGTGGAATAAATTGACAATGTCCTGGTTAAACATGATGCAAGGTAAATTCATCAGACATCTATGACTGACAACATAAAATGTGCACAAAACAGTCACACAAGGTTGCAATACATACTGAATCAGCATATACCATGGCATTTTGTTATAGATATGAGGTCATTTTACTGCAAACTTTATCACTATTTTTTTGGATGATTTCATTCAGTAAATTACTGCAAAGAATTCACTTGAAATTTACTGATCATTAATTAAAGTATTGGAAGGGCTAATATATGCATGTTGTCTGCATCAGTGTTAAACTTGACATTGTAACATGTGCAGTTGTGTTTTATCATCAGTTAGGATATAATGGTTGATTCATAATTTGACTCTTGGCACAGTATATTCTATTGAACAAGAAATGATATTCACATCTCGGGGTTTTTTTTTACTTTAAAATGGAGAAGTACTAATAAACATTTCTTGTAACATATATGATAAAAGAGAATAATCTTATAAAATAAATAATATTGAGTAATTCACTTCTGTATAAGATCAAGGAGCTCACTTATTCACTGCACTCACTCATCACTTAGGTGATCTGAGGTACTTGTGTATTATTTAACATAATCGCAACACAGCATGTATGGTCCTTTATGTATTCAGTAGTTTGTATGCTGCATTCAAATCGTGTGAACGTTGTGATGCTTATTTCAGGGTTGTAAAGTATGATGATGACCCTGTAGAAGAACACAGCTCAGTGCACAAAGTTCGTCTTTCCCAACAGCAACCTACAGACATACCACTTGATGAGTGCTTTAAACTCTTCACCTGTGAAGAGAAGGTAAATGGTCATTTCTTCAATTGTATATGCCTACTGTAATTGCAAAAGAGCCATTTTTTTTTTACATTTTGAGGTTGTTACAAGGAGATTTACTAATTTGCCAGTTTCTTGATCATTGTTGCCCAGATTCTCTTACTGTGCTCTATGATCAAATGTTGTGATCATCACTACAGTGCACTTTCAATAATCTCTACAATCCATTTCTCATGATAACTATGATCCACTTCTCAGATTTCATTTTGCAGAATTGCCTCCCATGTAATGCTTGTTATTTAGTCGTGAAACATTTGAATCAGAAACTATACTTATTTGAATCTTGTTGTGGCAATGTTTTGAGAGAAGTAATAAAAAAAATTTACAAAAAAAGAATTAATACCAAATTTTCTAGTCTTTTTTTTTCCCTCGCTGTTGACATAACCCCAAATCTGTTTTTTCTTTTGACTTTACTGGCAGTTGTTTATGTGGGTTTGGCATCTGGTTCACAAGGTGCCATCATGCTATGGACCATATGATGCATTATGCCTTTAGCTATAGAAAATGATGGGGGGAGGGGAAGAGGGGGTAGAAAAACTATGGACTTCATTGATGCAGTTACCAACTTTATGCATGTCAAATGAAAAATACTTGAAACTGTTATGACATATTTAATATTTGGTATTTTGTCTGTGAACCATTAATTGATACATATACCTGTATGATAAAATTGGCAACTGAAATGGAAATGGTTAGAATTTAGAATATGTGCACTCACCAGCCGATGTCACTCTATTCATAATAGTAATTTCATTGAAAATGTTCACAAAGAAGTATAAAATTTCTATAATTTTTCTTCTAGGTTCCATTTGAGTCTGTGTACTTAATTTCCTGTTAATACTTTCACATTAACCGATGAAACTTTGTTTTCCAAAACATTCATAATTGGAGCTTTTAAAAAGAAACTTGTACTTAAGCTTGTTAAACATTTAACTGAAATTCATACTGGAGGTCAAGGGTATTGACCTCGTACTTGAGATGAGCAACTTAACAAGTGTGCAAAACTGCGTGGATGAAGGAGTGATCTCTATTAAGACAGTTGAGTCATTCTCCAAAAGACAAAGGAGAACTTGTATATTCATTGAAACTTATGTTTATAACTATGACTTTGCACTACTGCAGAGCAAAAACTGAATGTAGTATATTTGAATATAAATAGCAAATCCTTCCATCCCCAACAAATATTTGGTTCTGTTCCTGCCAATGATAGACTACATTACAGCTTTACATGTAACTTGAACAATACATTGACAAGTACTGTTTATGGAATACCCACAGAATATGCTTATATGATCCTTGAAATGAACAAATGAAAAGAGTGAATTTTTGCTGCCCATTTGGAACTGAATTTTAATGTGAATGTATCCGTGACAACTACTAATAAAATTTAACATTTTTCAAATATTTCATCCAAGGAACATACAAAAAAGAGGACTTCGATGTGTTAAAGACATGACTAACCTGTTTTTGATGATGATTTTTTTACCAAATTATTAGAATTTAGCATGGACAATGAATGTCTTCACTATATTTTCAGTTGACAGGGGAGGATGCCTGGTTGTGTCCTCATTGCGGCCAGCAGCAGCAAGGAACAATTAAGAAATTTGGACTCTGGTCACTGCCAGATGTACTGGTCATCCATCTCAAGAGATTCAGACAGGTTTGTTTCAGAAGATGATAAAATTGAAACTGTATAAAAATGTTGGTGTGTTATAATTGGATTGATAATAAGAGATTGCTAGAGTTTGTTTACAACCAAAGCTGTCAGTTGATTTTCCCTCTCATCTGGGATATTCCTTGTTATATGGTCAGAAATCAAGGTTAGAAACCTTTCACGTCTGTCCAAACCAAACTCATTAATTGATTTTTCCTTTCATCTGGGATATACTTTCTGAGTGTCAAAGCTTCAGAGTGTTCAATACTATGAAATTTGTTTATTGATCCCCCCCCCCAAGTTATGTGTCTTTATTATGTGTGTTTCTGGTTTCATACTGAAAAGATATGCCCTAGACATAGCTATGTGGAGGACATATTGTGTCCATAATGTTCATTCGTTATGTCACATCCAGTCCTGGGCCATTTGTCACAAATTTTGGTTCCTCTCAGTAACTTCTGAAGGACATAATGGATGAAACTTGATATGAGGATCACCATTAAGAAGACATAGCTCAGATTCAAGTTTCACCATTTCTTCTTTGAATATATTGTTGATCACATTAATATTAATGTTAAGAGTCTCATAAAAAGATGACAAAGTTCATCTTTCCTGCCTGTAGAATATATGGACAAAGGGAAGACATTTTCACCCATCATCTCCCCTGGACACTGCTGGTGGCCGTGGTTGCTTACTCTGTTATAGCTTTCACTGTATATGATCAACATTGTATCCTGTGCCTCTCAGATTTCAAGAAATATGGAGATTTTGTAATATCCATGAACAAAGTCAAATTAATATAGTATTTAATAGAAAGGTATATATTACTGTTGCAGTCATTATTTTTTAAACTTTGTTGCTAATTTTGCGACTTTTTTTGTGCAGTTGTGGAATTTTTTCTCTTTCTGACCCAGTGCTCCAACATGGAAGCATTGGTACCCATTATTGGTTAATTTATGCAGACTGCCTGTGTTTTCTTGCTTCATAAGTAACATGAATTGATTATATGTGATCAATTTTGGTTTATTTTCCAAATTTTTGGTCATTCATGTCTTTCCAGAAAGTAATAGATGATGGTGACAAAATAATTAAAGCCAAAGACAACACATGTGAGACATGCCTAGCTTGTACCAGGTGTTACTCAGTTATAACATGCATTGTTTGTGCACTGTGTCCTGTAGGTAGCTGGTCTAAAGCACTGTGTCCTGGAGGTAGCTGGTCTAAAGCGCTGTGGCCTGTAGGTAGCTGGTCTAAAGCACTGTGGCCTGTAGGTAGCTGGTCTAAAGCACTGTGGCCTGTAGGTAGCTGGTCTAAAGCACTGCGGCCTGTAGGTAGCTGGTCTAAAGTACTGTGGCCTGTAGGTAGCTGGTCTAAAGCACTGTGGCCTATAGGTAGCTGGTCTAAAGCACTGTGGCTTGTAGGTAGCTGGTCTAAAGCACTGTGGCCTGTAGGTAGCTGGTCTAAAGCACTGTGGCCTGTAGGTAGCTGGTCTAAAGTACTGAGAAAGGGTCTTGAGAGCAAGGAAAGATATGTCAAATCCAGAATGACAGAATGTGATTTTAAAAAATGTCATCCCTGACTAACAAAGTGGGGGATACCAGGATGGTTCTTCCCATCAAAAAGTGATGCTGACAATGCCAGTGATGACTGTTTCATCGGGTCAACTTGAGATAGAAAAGGGTTTGTGGAGTCACCAGCCCCTCATCTTTTACAAGCATTGATGGCACTGCCAGTGAAGCAACTAATTCAAGAGCCAATGACACAGTTGCTGGCCTTGGGTGATTTTATGCCCCGTTGTACTTCACAGTTCTCCAGTTATGGCTTGGAGCCAGGTAAACTCTCCACCCTTTATTAGGCACCCCAGTGGGCATGAGTTGCCACATATTTTTGAGTTTTGGTTCTGGGCCTTGGAAGCCATGGATAAAAAGATGTAACCACTCAACCCTTGCATTATGGATAATATGTTTAGTGTCCTTTTTTAAGATCTCAAAAGATAGATACTCCTCATGTACATCTCAGCTCATGAATTCAGAGTCTTGTGTTTGAAGAATGTTTTAATTTGAGATGCAATAGAAGCCTTTAGCTGGCAGACAAAGTCAGCCTTCTCAACCTTTGATCAGCATGATCTAGCTTTGCAGAGACAAGAATGTAAGCTGGTAGGTTTGGTGATTGCAACCCAAACTCATCAGACCAGAAGTCATTCAACCTTACTATGGGCATAAAACAGTACTTTTACTGGATTTGTCCAGAATGTTTGCTTGGCAAGAAGTCTTTTTGTTACCTTCCTGTTAGGTGCTTGCAGTGGTCATGTCATATGTAACTGTTGGTTGTCCTGGTCTCATGTTAGGGGTGTGGTTATTCCTCATATAGGGAATACCATTTTTCCCACTAAAGGTGAAGGTAGGATGCTTGACATTGCCTCCTCCTATTACCTATTCTCCTAACGTTAATATATTCAAAGGAAAGCACAAATTTCTATTGAATTATGTTTCTCCAAGAATACATAATCACTTTGTTATTAAATCCTCTGACACTTCATCCTTGTTGATGTATCACTCATGCAAAACTTAGAAAACAACTGTATCCACCTAGCATTGATCAGGGGAGGTAATGGGTAAGAGTTGCTTCCATTTGTCTATTTTATGGTTGGGAAAGGCGAAATTTCATGTTTAGTGTTTGCTAGATTCAAGAGGTGATCAAGCTTCTTTCCAAATCATAATCTGATCGGGTAAGTATTCTCTGCAAAACATAACTTACTAACAAATTTGCATTTCTGTCTAAATTATATCAGACTCTCCAGTTTGATCTGGAATATTTTGCCATCAGTTTCATTTCCACACAAGAATGTTTGAAAGCTTTCAGGGATTGAAATCAGATTTGGCATGAGTCTTTACATTCAGAAGCCTAAGTCAAGTTCACTTTTATGACTCCAGTTTAACTTAGAACTTGGCCTTTCATTTTTGTTTCTTCTGAAGAACTCTTTGAGGACTTCATAGATGGAAATCAAAGCTAGTATGAGGCTTTACATAAAGAAGACCTAGGTCACCATTTTCCAGCAAAATTTTATGGAATTATGGCCTCATTTTTGACAGTGAACTTTGCCTTTCTGTTTCCACTCATTTTTTTTTTTAAATGTCTTCAGTGGGCTGAAACCAAATTAGGTACAAGACTATGTTGAACCCACATTAATAGGAAATGAGACATGGCACTCACTTTTCTGGTAATGCTTTGATTGTGGACATGACATACGGCCCCTGGCATTTTTGTTTTTACTTGAAATTTTTTGTTACCTGAACTTTCCTTTTCACTGCTAATTAAAATGTGGCCCTTGCATTATTTTTATATGTGCAGTTACCATTACCAAGTTTTGTAAGTAGGTTGCATTTGAGGCAAGGAAGAAACCTATCGATTTTGGAGTCAAGTGTCAAGGTCACATGGATTTAAAGAAGGAAAACTGTTTCAACACAGTAACTTGACTTGTATGTCAGATACTTTGACCAAACTTTATAGAAGGCTTACTTTTGAAATAAGAGAGACACCAATTGGTTTTTTGATCAAAAAGTCGAAGGCCAGGGTCATAGTCATTCTGACAAAATTATGATTTCCATGTGTGTTTAAATGGTCAGTGATCAAGGTTGGAGGGACTCTAAGAAGGAAAATGGTTTCAATAAAAGAACTTGCTCTTGTGCCACAAACTGTGACTGAACTCTGTGGATGGCCTTCGTTGAGATAAGAAAGGTACCTGTCACTTTTCAAGTCAGTAGGTCCAAGGCAAAGTCAGCGATGCTGAAAGAAGAAGAAAAATTTATACAAAATAGGCTGACATGGTTTGCATATTATGTACCTTTTATGGTACTCTTGTTTATACACTTTGAATAAAGTCAGAGCTAAGTTCTAAAAGTTTCACCACACCAGTCCCTGATTTCTGAATGTAAATCCAGACCTACCAACCTAACTGAAAAGATCGGAAAAATCCCGATTTAAAGACCTATCTCCCGATTTTTCAACTCCCTGAGGAAGGAAAAAAACGTATTTTTTTGTGCAAAAACATCACTTTCCGTTTCCCTGTTTCTGTTTCTGGTTTTTCTGTGTCTGGTATGTTTCTTAGTACTTTACCATACCTGGCTTGATTTCCAGTTTTCATCCACCAATACAAAGAGATTGTCTCACAGTGTGGTTCTCTTTATCCGACCCCATCAACAAATCTCAGCATCACAATGGATAAGTTTCTCAGCAAGAAGTGAAAAAAAGAAGAAAGGAAGTAACTGATGACTTTTCATCAGCCAAGAGAAAGAAATGGGATAAAAAATATAGGAGTGATTGGGAGAAGCAGTTTGCTTTCATTCGTCCATTGACTCGCAGGGCCTATAATGCATTCTGCTACTGATGATCGGCTCATTCCACGTTCAATCCTGCATCAGAATTGTAGATTTAGTAAAGCTAAAACTGTATGGAGATCATCAGTGTTGATTCTATCCATTCATTTGGAGAAAAAGGCCAGGTCCTTAAACGATACTACAGATTGTTTAGACACATCTGCAATACATGCATGAATAAGTAAGTCATCCTTTAGTGGATTGCTCTCAGGACAAAAAAGGATGGATCTGCCAGCTGTTGTTTCCAACCCTTGGGAGAGTAATGCTATCAATACTTTCAATACCGCACAGCAACAGCAATGCTGAGAGAGCATTCTCAAGGGTCAGGAAAAGCAGAACCAGCCAAATAGCCAGCCTGTCAGCATCAACCTTGGAAGCTATTCTTGTTTGTAAATTTGGCACCCAAGGAGAAATAAATGATGAACTTTTGCAGAAATGCAAATCTGCAATATATAATGGACTGAAATAATAAAAGTAAGCATCTTTATCATGATATATACACCTTACTCTTGTACCTCCTGATTTTTTACCCTGCCTCCTGATTTTTAATGGTGATTTGGGGGCAAATTCTTGAGTTTTTTTCAGTGTTGGCAGGTCTGTAAATTATTCCATCAAATTATTGTCTTACCAGCATTAGTGGATGGCAGACATTTGTATAACTTTCTAGAGGCATGGATGGCATGGTCAACTACATGTATGCTAAGCTGGTATGGTATAGTTTTTCAGTTTTATTAATGTAAGAGCTGAAAATTTGGCAAATTATTATTTTTTGCCTGTAGTTTGTTCCACAGTATGCTAGGGTTCTGTCATGCCTAACAGCATTTTGCATAACTCTTGTTTTTTTTTCACAGTCTGGATTGAGGAGAACTAAACTAAACAATCTCATCAAGTTTCCCTTATCTGCCTTAGATATGGGCAAATATGTCCTTTCAACAGAGAACCAGTTAGAGACAGATTCTGACTTGGAAACCAGTCTGACAGGGGACCAATATGTGTATGATCTATATGGGATCTGCAATCACTATGGAAACATGAGTGGGGGACATTATACAGGTATGTGTAGCCATTTAAACAATGCTGCTAAAAAGACAGAAATGAGAACTTCCATAATTAGAGGATCATACGTAAATGCTCATTTGAAATGAATGAAAGAAATTTGACACCAGACACTTGCTGAATCATTCTATAATACATTCTTTGTGAAAACACTAACAACAATTTTGGACCAGCAGTGCTTTGAGATTTTGAGGTGCTAATGTACTTAAAATATTTTCCATTATTTTACCAAATATTTGACTTGTTTGAGAATTTGAAGAGTTGTCCATGCCTAGTGTTGCTCATTCCATGTATTTCCTAATTACAGACTTTGTCTCTTTTCAACTTTGCACAGTATTCTCAAAACTAATTAATTTAACCAGGGTTGACACAAAGTCACATTTTCGAATGAGCAAACTAATTTAAATTCACAAGATTTTAAAATTCAGATATTTGTTATGCAGGATTTTGTCAAGAATGGATATTTCATGTCATGAAAATTAAGCAAATATGCAAATTACAGATGTAATACTTTTATAATATGAGTATGCACATTAAAGTTGATGTTCTTTGTGAATAAGGGCTCTGTCCTCTTACATGTTGAGTTTCATTTTGTCATTTAATTAAGTTGCATTGGTCTGGCAGTGACTTGTTCCCCCACAATTGACCAAAAATATACATGCAAGACAATTGGCTTGATTGGCATTTTGCTGTTGTTAGCTTTTCTGGTCTTACAACAGAAGAGTTTCTGGGATGGCCAGTGGTCAAACATACATCATCCATCAGTCCATTAGCACAAGTTATTGTCACTCCTTTGAAACTACTGGGAGTGTTGCCATGAAGCTTGACACACACATGCATTCCAAGGTCTAGTTGGTCCTATATGAAAATAGTGTTGCTTGTGCATTTAGTATGGCTGCCACAAGGTTGAGATTGAAAATCTTTTTTGTTGCTTCTCCTTCTGACCAGATCAATATATAAGTATTAGGGTTTTCACTAAAGACTTTTTATGATGTCTAGTTGGTTCTAAATGAAAATGTTGCCAATCTTGTACAGAAATGGCTGTCATGGTGGCACATGAAAATGATGCCAGTCTGACATCTAATATGGTCACCATAGCAGCCATTTTGAAAATTTTGTTATCACTACTCTTAAAGTGAAGGACATATTAACATTTGGTTTTCAGAAGAAGACTTCTTAGATCCTTAATGAAAATAATGCTAATCTGATGTCCATTGTAGCCACCAGGATGGCCATCTTGAAAATCTTGCTTTTGCTGTTCCTCCTGGATGGGTTGACATATTGACATGGGGGTTTCCACCTAAAGGCTTCTTATGATGTATATAGTTGGTCATAAATGTAAATGGTGTTGATCTGTATGACCTCCACTGTAGCTCTCTTGAAAATCTTTATATCACTGTTACTCCTAAATGGTAATTTGTATTGACATGGAGGTTTCACCAGAAAATTTCTTGTCAAGTCTAGTTAGTCCTAAATGGTACTGATATAACCTCAAACATGGCTATCACAATGGCCATATCAGCATGGGTTTCACCAGAAAAATACTCATGATGTCTTATTGGTTCTAAATGTGGACATCTTGAAAATCTTGTTTTGTTACTTCCACTTAGCAAAAAGATTTTATCAACATGGGGTTTACACAAAGCAACTTCTTATGTCATCTAGTTGGTCCTAAATGAAAATTGTGCCAATCTTGCACAGATGTGGATGCGATGCTGACCATCTTGAAAGTCTTATTATTGCTAAAAACTGTCAGAAATATTTTCAAAACTCAGTAGCTAAAAGAACTTGTCTTGGATTCGTTTGAAATTTTTTGGCCAGTGGAGCATCAGTCCTTTTGAGGGTCTCTTATTTACTTAAGAGGATAGAATATAAGAGAGTCCTGAAAACACTGCATTGATCTATTTAATTTTTATAAAAAAATAAGATTGATTTTACCACTTGAGAGACTGTATTTATGAGCCAAGTATAATGACACTTGGTATATAGTCTATTGCATATATTTTTTTGTGGTGAGATTTCTTTTAGAGACTGAATTTTGTATAGGATATTGATTCACTTGGTAAACAGGCCTATGTTATCAAGAGCTTGGTTTGGTATGATTACAAGTGAAATATATGTTTATTATTTGATATGACCTTCTTCTGATTGGGTGAGCTTGTCAACAATCTAGCAGCTATATTTCTGATCAGATTTGATTATTGAATTATTGAATAATCTTATATTGTCAAGATGTTGGATGAGTTTGATTATGAGCAAGGTCTGTGCATAATAAGATCACCTTGTATCTGATTGAACTATCAGCCTAGAGACTGAAAATTCCATTTGGAATTTGTTCCACCTTAAACTTACATTATTGTTTTCCTTGAAAGGTTCTGTAATTAGTGAAATCAGTGCATTTTAATCAGATTCCTTGCATCTAAGCTTGTTACCTCCATAGATCTAGAGACTATATTTCTCATGAAATTTCTATAAAACTTTGTAAGTGCCTATACATCAGCAAGAGTTTGGATGACTTTGATTATGAGACTGTGCATATAATTCTGCTATTATCTTTAGAACAAATTTATATCAGGATGTAGTAAAAAAGGTAAATTCAATATCATATGAATAGCTAAGCAAGGTTGTGTTCCAAAAGTACTTCATAAACCTTCTTAGTGAAATGGTTAAATGTTGAGCAATATCAGACCCACTTCGACCTCTTGTTTTGTATTTCTTGGTATTGTGCAGATTGTCATGTGTTTTGTATCAGTGGATCTTAGTAGCATCATTGGCAGAATGTCTCTTGCTTTTGTTAATATAGTGACATGCGTATTTTTCAGCATTCTGTAAAAATCCTGTGGATGGCTGTTGGTACCAATATGATGATCATGTTGTGAAGACTATAGAAAGTGCTGAGGTTGTGACAAAGGCTGCATATATATTATTTTATCAGAGGAGGAAGTATAGCCGTGCTATTGTTGAAAATCTTCGTTTAGGAAAACACTGGATCTTCCAGTTATATGGATTTTCTCCAGTACAAGAAAGTGATACTGTACCTGAAAATCAAATTGATAGATCATCCAGTAAGGACCGAATGAGTTCCCAAGATCATAGGGTACCAACTCATCAAAACAGTCCTGAAAAATCACTTGTGGATGAAGTTGATAATTGGAGTGAGCATCAAGTTCATCAAAAACAAAACAGTATTAAAAATGATCATTCATCAAGGACACAGTTTGACTTGGTTGTTAGTGACAAATCTGTGATTCATTCAGGTATTGCAAAGGGAGACAATTATGGGAAGGAAAGGGACTTTGAAAGAGGAAGTGCACGAGGGTTGGGTAGAAATGATCCAGATAGCTCACAAGTTTTTGAAAAACTTGTTGTTCGACTTGAAAACATATCACCTAACAGTGAAAGGCATTCAACTCAGAGTGAACTTGATTCAAAAAATAGTATTCAAAATAGACACAAGCATGAAAGACATTTGAGTATGCCTCTTACTGAACATCGCAGTGCTAGTGAGATTTCAAGATATCTGGTTTCTCAAGATCCCAGTCATGATATTTTAAATGGAAAACCACCATTCCATCCCAACAGTAGTAAAATTATGCTTAATAATGAAAGAAATTTACAAAATCAAACATTGGTCAGTGGAGAAAGATTAGTTTTGCAAACAAACAATTTCCGTTTGGAGAAAACTACCAATTTTCAGAGATCGGACAGCATTGGGTCAGGTTCACTGAGCAGTAAAGCCGGTTTAGGTGCAGAAAGTGGAACCCTCAGTTCCAAAAATGCAAGAGCCCAATCTGACAAACTTGCATCACACAACAGTGGAAATAATAATTCTGCTTGTCACAATGATTATATTAATGAACACAGCCAGGGTGTAGATGCATGGTCTTTACCCAAACAGCCACACCAATCTCCATCACCTGAGGTGAATGGAAAAGCACACTGGCTGACTCCACAGCCAACACGAAAAACAGAATTGGGATTGACCAGTCGTCGTGGTGAAATACAGCGTCAGCTTTCTACTCCATCACATTCCTCATCCCGCTTGTCCAGACCACCACTGCCTCCTCAAACTGAAAAGGCTACTATTAAAAGTCATGACTATGATAGACATGGTGAGTATGCCCAATATTTGGATGACTTTATTCAGAGTCTGAGTTTCTTGTGGAGCTTACAATGCATTTATCCAAATGTTACATGTACAAACAGGGAACTTGCATCCATGCAGATTTTATGTGTACATATAAGAAACTTGCATCCATACAAATGTTACATGTACAGATAGAGAACTTGCATCCATACAGATGTTATGTGAACAAATAGTGGACTTGCATCCATACGTATGTTATGTGTACATATAGGAAACTTGCATCCATACAAATATTACATGTGCAAATACAAAATTTGCATCCATGCAGTCAGATGTTATATGTACAAACAGGGAACTTGCATCCATGCAGATGTTTTTTGTACAAATAGGGGACTTTAATATATACAGATGTTATGTGTACAAATGGGGGACTTGCATGAGATGTTATGTGTACAAAGAGGGAACTTGCATCCATACAAATGTTATTTGTACAAACAGGTGACTTGCATCCATGCAGATGTTCAATATACAAAAAAGAAACTTACAAAATTTGTCCTGTCAGTTTGAAATTCAACAGCATTTTTGACATTTTTTTTTTTAAATACAAGCATTTGGTAATATAAAATATATGCTACAAAGAGAAACTGCTGTGGAATATGTCTTGATATTCATAATAGAACATCTTTCAATTTATAAGTCATCATTACAAAGTTCAGAAAATTGGGGAAATAAATGTGCAAACATGTTGCAAATTTCTCTGTAAATTAAATCTAGCACAGTTTTTTGGATATATTGACTGCTAAATAATGTAGTAGCTTAAGGGGTAAAACCCCATATTTTGTAATCCTTTTGATTACTCTCTCATTCATTCCAAAGCAGCTTATAGGATGGTCTTGTCTGTCATCCATCATTTGTTATCACTACTCCCAGACTACTTGGAAGATTGTCATTAAACTCGTACACACATTTATCCCAAGATCTGGATGGTGTTGAATGAAATGGTGCCATTCGTACAGCCAGTGTGACAGCCATATTATATCAACATTGGGTTTTCGCTGAAAGACATCATAGGATATCTAGTTGATCCTTAATAAAATGGTACCAATTTGACATCTACTATAGCTGCCATGGCAGCCAGCTTGAAAATCTTGTTATTACTAGTTCTCATGGATTGATTGTCATACTGACAAGGGGTTTTCACCAAAAGATTTACGCTGTCTAGTTTGTCCTAAATGAAAATGGTGCCAATCTGATATCCAGAATGGCCACCATGACAACCATCTTGAAACTCTTATTATCACTATACCACCTAAAGGAAAGTCATATTGACATAGGGTTTTCACCAGAAGACTTTTTATGAAATATAATTATTCATAACTGATCAGGCAATTAGTGTAGTTAACATGGTGGCCATCTTGAAAATTGTGTTATTGCTACTCCTGATGAGTGGATGGTCCTATTGAAATGGGATTCTTACCAAAAGAATTTGTGTGATGTCTGGTTGGTCCCAGATTGAAAATGGTGCTGATCTTACATTAGAAATTTTGAAAATCTTAATATTGTTAAAGAATATCAGAAGTTGCCCAATTTTCCCTAGTGGTCTAAAATGATTGCCTTTACTGATCACTTTCATTTCACCACTGTCCAAATGGGTTAGAGTCATGGGCTTGGTCAGTGAGGGTATATGAGAATGCTGCCAGTAACTTCCTGTGGGGTTTTGGTTCTTAACTGGAAATTTCCCAAGTTCTTCCTCCACAAGTTAAACTGGCCTCCATGTATAGCCTGTTGTGTGCTGAAAATGATGTTAAGCCCAAAACAACAATGACAATAATAACTGAATATTAGTGATGGTTTCAATACTCAGCATTTAAAAAGAAGAAATGGACTTAGATTCCTGGAAATTCATTTTTGCCAGTAGAGCATCAGTTCCTTCAAGGTACTCCTGTCTTTTAATGAGATATGATTGACTTGCATTTGCTCAAGTCACTAATGACATTGGTGATAAAATTATGGAGGGGGAGTACACATTGAAACTAAAAGATTTGTATTAATTTGACTAATTGTTTTATTAATATTTTCCTTTTCTTCATTCTGGAGATGTATTTGATATAAAATTAGAAGCTAGTTCCTGCCTGTCATCATCCTGACAAAGAATATATCAAAATTGATATCCTCAGTGTGTGCAGTAACAAAACCATGCCTTATATGTTGCACATGTTCTTTACGTACCACTTTGTACCTATTGTACTGTCTCACTCATATAAAACCGACAATCAAATTATTAAATGTTGGGATCAGGTATAAATGTAAGCAATACATTTTTTTAAATGTTAATAAAACAGTGTAAGCTTTTTCCCTATCCAGTACATACACAAAATGGCTTTGGTTGCTGACATTATGAAATTTGTAATTCTTCACTCTACAATGCAGCATGAGATTAATAGATACGTAAATATTCCTTGTTTTTATTCTGGCAAGATTTTGACAGCAGGTCACCATATGCCATCCCAGCTGCTAACCAACTGGTTCAGTGATCTGACAATTTTTGTATGGTTTCCTGTGGTCATGAATCTGTCATCATGGACAGGTGAACAGCACATTGCGGCAATGCTGCCAGAGCATGGGAGTGCACAAATCCTGCAAAATTTGTACACTTGGAGTGCAGAAATGAACAAGAATTCCTGCAAATTTGTTTAAAGTTGCACATATAAAAAATAAACTTGGCATAGTATACAAATTTTATTTAACTGTTAATCTGTAAAGTGCTTGCAGTGAAGTAAGCCATACCACTGGTAGAGGTCTCATAGCACTTGTTTTGTCATGTCTTTTCTCAGGCAGGAAACTGTTTATACATCTGGGCACTTCCGCAGTACATTAATGATTGTTAAACTAACTTAGATTGGCATATTTGGGAGCTGGAACAAGGATTCTGTCATTTAATTTTTAGATGCTTGTTTAAAATATGGGCTATCTAGAAAACTCCAGAGAGCTGACTCTAACATGGTTCATCTTCAGATGACAGTTTTGTTCTGCAAATACTTGCCGATGATTGCAGTGATGAGATTGGTTTTTAAAGTTTAAAAGTTTATCAGATAATATGGTAGCTGTCAAAGTGTCACTGGAAATGCCAGTGAGTGATGTTGAACTTTAAAGTGAATCCATTGTGCATGCAGGATGGACAGAAATAGATGATATGCCGGTCAACCCCTTAGTGGTATTTCAAAAGCAGATGTAGAAAAGGCAGAATACCAAGCCTAATTAAAATAAAGGCAATTTAAAAGTGGAGTGCAATTTTCATTTCTTTTCTCGAAGAGTTCAACCCTGAGGGCTCTTGTCCTACAAAACTGCATAGCACTCTAAGGATTAAGATAAAATGAATAAATAAGAATCTAAAAAGAAGTTGAAAAGTATGGCTATTTATTGGATAAAAATAACTCTGTCTAAACTAGCAGTGTATGACATTGATGACTATAAACCCTAATTCATCATGATGGAACAGATATGAAATAGAAGTTAGCAAAGCACTTATTCAAGAAAGTGAAACTTTTGCAGATACATTAGTGAAAAATCGGTTTGGAGCAGATATATCCAAGAGACAATACATAATAGCATTGGAGAATTGCACATACAGTAGAACTTCGATTATCCGGCACCCGATTAACCATCAGTCTCTGTTAACCATCAGGGCATTGTATGTCAAAATATTAAAAACAGGTACATGAACATTCGTACATATTATCATTTTTTGATGACCCAGTCTATTGTATAATTCTTTTAACATATTTATTCTATTATCCGTCAATTCTTATATCCATCATGGTTTCAGTCCCGCACCCTGATGGATAATCGAAGTTCTGTTGTTGTTGTTGTTGTTGTGGGGCTTAACGCCATTTTTCAGCACACGATAGGCTATACATGGCGGCCAGTATTAATGGTGGAGGAAGAAACCGGGAAATCCCCTGAAAGAACCACCGACCCACGAGAAGCTACTGGCAAGCTTTCTCACATATCCACATTCGCCGAATCCTAGACTCGAACCCACGCAGACAGAGGTGAGATGGCAGTGATCCGTAACGAAGAGCGCTTTAGACCACTCGGCCACTCGGGGCCCCCGAAGTTCTACTGTAACAGCTCTAAAGAAGAATATTTCATCTTGTTCAAACTGGATAAGGTAGCTATACATTTTGGACAGCAGACTGTGAAAGGGAACCTTGTTCAGATATTTATGCTTTACACTGGTTGAATTTCCAACCTGTGCCAGTTTGGGATATTGTTTACAATAAATACAAAACTTCTTTTCTTCTAAGTCAATAGATTCAAGTCAGGAATGACAATCAACCCAATGTGGTTGAAAATTTGTCTATTAGTTACGTCGTACTTGGCAGTTTTTGCTGCCACAGGTTCTAGCATATGTCTATTGGGAGAAATAGTTACCTCATACTCAGCTGCAGTCTTATATTTTATTCCTCCACTTTCACTTGAATTTTCTTTTTCCAAATCTTTCTTATTACCATCTTTGCAAAAATGATTTAGCACACTCATTTTACCCACAGAGTAAATATCAGCTTGATTAACAACTACCTCTAAAGTGATCATAACATGCATTTTGTCATTTAAATGTTAACAGCGACAGCTCATTAATTAGTGTAATTATTTCACTTCAAATGCAATATTGCAGGTGAAAGTTAATCCATTCTGTCATTTAATCAGTTCATAAAGGAAACCAACGCTAATGTCGGTAAAGTTCCCTTTATTTAATTTCAGTACACTGACTCTCTTGATTAAAATCAGAGTGAGCCATTTGTGAGGATCTGGTATGAGTAAACACAATACAATAAAGCCAATTTAAACACTGCTAAGTAATCATACTGACTTTGTTTTGATTTGTTGATAATTTGGTCATTTAGCCCGAAATGCAGTTGAGCTGTAATAGAATGTGCACACATGGAACAGTTATCAACAATTATCAATGACTACTGGTAGGTGTGATCCAGGATGTAAATGTATGCATGGAAAGGGGTAGAATTGAGCATTCAGTATGCCCCGAGGGCATAAATGGCCAGATAATCATCATCATAATCATTGGCAGCTCAGTCTCGGGAGACCATGTGAGTAGCGCCCTTAGAGTGTTGTCTGTCTCTGGGGTTTTGGCATCGTCTGTTGTGGCTGTGCAGGCCGATGCGCAAGTGACAGTCCCTATTGCAGTTGGTGCAGACGTACTGGGAAGTCTGAGTTGCTTGGGTTGCTGCTGCGCTCTTCTTTCTCTCACGTTTCTCTGCTGCCTGCTGGACTCTCCTCCCATCAGCGACTGCTATGCCCTTGCTGACCGTCAATCTCCAGGTGCCTCGGTCCTCAGCCAGATAAAGGTAGACATTATTAAAGGACAAAAATATTGACTTGCCAGACTTTTTAAACACGGAAAAAAGGTACTTGTGACTTGGAAAATTTTACTTGCCAAACTTATAAAATGAATAGTCCATGATGTCTGGCTGTGGGATTTGATCGGCCCAACTTATACAGCTATAGGAGACATTTCATTAGGAAGTGTTTGGTAAATATTGAACTATGGTAATTTCTTCCTCCCTTCCCCCTCTTAGGTTTTACAAATTCCCTCCATGTTTTGGTGTCAAGCGGGAACTCCCTTCACTAAATAAAATCCAGGCAGCATCTCTGATGCTCATCATTCCCCTGATGGTGTCCTATGCCCTACAGACCACCCTGGACTGGACTTTACCCAGAGGGTGTCTTATGCCCAGGAGACCACCTTGGACTGACCTTGACCTTGATATCAGAACATGTTGATATGGCATCACAATTGGACCCTCACTCATGGAAAAAATGTCCTTTCTGTCAGTGAGCTTGATAGGGGCATGTTAGCCATCTTGTCTATAATCCCTGGGAAAAATAGGTGCAAGCGTGGAGGAGAAAAACATTGGTTTTTTAGTGGTTTCTTTCCTTTATTAAAAGAGGACCAGGATGAAAATTAAATTCATATTTTAAGAAATAGGGAAGGACCTCTTTTGTCAATGTTTCATTTGGATCTGAGAAGTAGCTGAAATTGGCACTTATCCTACCTGTTTCTGTTAAGATCTTAAGGTAAGTCATGAATTCTCTCATTCATTCATTTTAAATGAAAGATTTGCACCAGTTACAGTTACTGCACAGAACTCTTTGCCACATGAAATGGTTGGGAACATCATTTTGTGCTACTATTGAGATACTGAACAAAATGATTAAACAGTGGTTGTGATGCAGATGGTTATGTGCCTTAACTGTTGCAGTCTCTCTAGCATGACCAGTAAATTTCATCCTTTTTAAAAGCTTAACCCCACTCTGGCTTATACAAATACAACATATTAATGTCATTATATGTACCTAACCCTGCTAATCCAATACATCTTTTTAATTTTCATTGTAGTAAACATCAATGATAGTGGTAGATTGAAAAGCTATCATCCTGACCTTGACCAACCCTCATCACTGCCAGATGAACACAAATACTTCCGAAGGCATGACCATCGACGATCTACCAGTGCAACCCGGAGGGAGTTGCCAGAGTCATCAGGATATGCAACAGTAGGACGAGTCACCAGAAAACCACAGACTTCAGAGCAATATAGACGTGATGAGACTTTGTTTAACACTGTTGGTCTACCACATGACATGCTTACCCAACCTCATAGTGTGCAACTCTCCTTGGGGGCAAATACATCCCATTCAGTTCATGAAAGTGCACCTCGTAGTGAGGCAGCTCGAAAAATTCATGAACCTCGTTCTCGAGCCCCACTTAACTATGACCCATATCGATATCAGGATCACACCACTACTGATTTTCCACGATATCAGCCACACATGCACACAGGCAAGCTGATCAGTAAACTGGTTATGCGTCATAATCAGTATAGCAAGGATTCATCATATTTGAAGGAGTCCTCTGTGTGATGTAGTTATACCAGTGTTATTTACACAGTTAACACTAAAAATTTTTACACAGTTAACACAAAATGTATTAACCCAGTTACATCGATATTGTATGTTGTAGTGACATATGCTTGTGTAATTGTGGCACTAGTTGTTTTACAATTACAGGGTAAGGGCATGTGTTGCAAAAGCATTTGATTGGTCAGTTATATGCCAGATTATTTTGATAGGAAGGCCTGACATCCCATCTAGGCAGGTATAGCCTCCAGTTGCAAAACCGTGTCTTTAGTTTTTATATTCAAGAGTTCTGTTTGAATAATTGGATTTGTTATCTCTCTACTCCCATATCGGTTGGGTCCAGCTGTGAACTGCATAGACCCTGATCTGTTGTACATAATGCACTGGCAGATCTGAGTCATTGCACTTTGGTAGGAGTAATCAGTAGAGCAAACAATGTAGAGCCCAATCTGCTGGTGCATTATGTGATGGTAGATCAGGGTCTGTGTTGTTTGCAGTTGGCCCCAAGTTATAAATGACTATATACAGTAAACTTTTAGCAGTATAAACTCAAAATAAATAGGAACAAGTTGTTTTATTGTAACCTTTCATGCCATTGTCTGTCTTTCATGAAATTAACATGTTAACATGAAATTGTGTTTTTTGAAACTTGTTTTTTTTTTAATTTTTCCAACAATTTGGACTTGTATTCTCAGAATGAAAGTTCAACTAGGTTACCATCAGTATTGATCACAGTCATCAATCAATATTCATAATTAATTTCAAACAATAGAACAAGGTCATTTTGTTAT
Source organism: Megalonaias nervosa (assembly GCA_016617855.1). Lineage (NCBI taxonomy): Eukaryota > Metazoa > Mollusca > Bivalvia > Unionida > Unionidae > Megalonaias > Megalonaias nervosa. Next base: position 77,073 of record JAECUM010009527.1, on the reverse strand, counting down.
ACGCCCATCATAAGGTAAAACATATCTTGTTATGCTGTCCATCTGTTTGTCTGTTCCTTATTTTATTTCCACATAATAACTAAAATTCTTCACCATCTGCCGTTACCAAACTTTATAAATGACTTGCATTTGGGTAGTCTGATGAATCAATCCCCAAAACTTTACTGATGATGGTGGTCAGTTTGGGTCTGTATGGAGTTTGTGGATGGCTTGCACTTTCGATAATAAAGAAACCTATTGATGTTGGTGTTGAAAGGCCAATTGTCAAGGTCACTGACTGAAAGAAGACAAATGTTTCTATGATAATGGTCAAAAGTCAAGGTCATTGTGAATTGAACAGAAATGGGTTTTGCAGGATAACTTTTGTTCTAGATTAAGTTCCTTGATCAAACTTTGTAGATAGCTTGCACTTAGGGTACCAAAATAGCCTTTCACTTTGGGGATTTAAAGGTCAAAGGTCATGATCATGCTGAGTATAATAAGAAAACAATGATTCTGCACAGTAAGTCTAGTTCAAAACTGCATTCCTTGACCAGATGTCATTGAAACCCATTGGTCAGTAGTCTCCAGAGTCATCCATGCCCAGGTAGTGTCTTTACAGAGAATTATTATGCATTGGGCAGGTTGTTCTAAGCCTGGTCAAATTACCTCCTGTTTTAGCCTAAGCAAAATACATGAGCCTGCATTTTTTGTTCATATATGTATAAAATATACAATCAATGTGTTTGTCTGATGAATGGTTATTTAATCTTTATTAAGTCATGCACATGCATCACACCTTTTGCATGGTTTCGTCATTTATTTGCACTGTTAATCTTCTCTGAATATTTTTTATGTACATTCCAGTTTTTATAGTTTTCAACAAATATTGTGCGAAGAGCCCAGTGACTACAAGAATGATGGGTCTGGGCTACCACATACTAAAGTCATTTGCTTGAATGGGCTTTTATACTGTATCATAAATTGTTCTTGATTTTTTTCAAACACATGCCTACATAAATACTTTGCAAAGGATACAAGTTTTCAATGACACATGCAATGATAAAAGGATGGAACTTGAAACTTGGTTTCATATAAAAGTGACTTGATTTCTTGGTGCTTCTTAATTTAAGTGTGGCTACCAGGTTGCCTACTAGACTGTCATGTTCTGACATTGATGTAAATATGAGTTGATTAGGGGTTGTAGGTGCACAAAGAGTACCATCAAATTACAAGTTGCTTACAGGTAAAACCTACACCAGTATTGGTTAAGATCACAAAGAAAAGTACAAGATGATTTTTTACTTGTTGAAGCATTCAGAATGGTTTAATCAAGCAGACTGCAATAATGGTAATGTTTCAGACCACTCTTATCTATTCTTTAATTGGTCAGTAGAATGATCGACTGTTTCAAGTATTGAATGTCGCATGACAGTGACACCGAAGAGTAGATTGTGTCACTATTGTAGATTGATTATGACTAGAGGTGGCAAAAATACTTGACTGGTCTTCAGTTCAAAGAAATAGAAAAAAATGTTTTAAAAAAAGTTTATATGGGATTGGTAGTGCGAAGATTTGCAGTTATTAGGAATGACTCTAACATGCAACAGTTTTGTCTTAGTGAATACATATTCAGAGGGAAAAAACCCACATCATTTTTTGGTATATGTCATTTTAGTAACTTACATTTGGTTCTAAATAGATGTTAAAAACATTTCTGGAAGAGCAGGATTTTGTTTAAATTCCTTTTCAGCCATGGGGATTCACCCCCCTTCCCTGAGCTCCTGTAGGGGTCTTTGCTGATGGTGGGGGGGCACCCCAGATTATTTCTGCTTTTGTTTTCCTGGCTTTAATGTCTGTACATTACAGTTTATTCATTGCATAAACCTCATGGGTGTTTCCTGATACGTTACCCATGTCTAAGTCCAAATACTATATGGGATTGGGTTGGCAATGGAGATGGAGATAGAATTAATAATTACTGGTATACAGTGCAGCCTTACTTAAGATATGAAAGGTGGTTAATTAAAGGTTTGTACATTTTTGTCATTTAAGCTTTATAATTTTGCTCTTTCATCTGAAAAGTAAATAAAAGTCTACACTTTTTGAAAGGTTTTAAAAATGCAGACATAATGAATTCAGCAAATTAAAGGTACATCCAACTCTCATTATTATGACCAAGTTGATTTCCAGCCAGTTTGTAATAAGTGTTGACTGTAATTATGAAAGTTTATGATCTATGAAAACTTCCTATCGGAAGTGCTTAAATTTATATACAAAATGTTTACTTTCTATAGTGCTTAATTCAACATGTACAGTACTCCCTCACTATATTGCCTCACAGTATATAGTCTTTGTTATAAGGGCAGGTATGGACATGTAGCAGTCTCTTTTGTAAGGCAGGTATGGACATGTAGAAGTCTTTTGTAAAGCAGGTATGGACATGTAGAAGTCCCTTTTGTAAAGCAGGTATGGACATGTAGAAGTCTTTTGTAAAGCAGGTATGGACGTGTAGCAGTCTCTTTTGTAAAGCAGGTACGGACATGTAGAAGTCCCTTTTGTAAGGCAGGTATGGACATGTAGAAGTCCCTTTTGTAAGGCAGGTACGGACACATATCCCATTTCATTATTTAATAGTGTGTTATGAAATACTCGGTATTAGGCAACATAATATTTAAGGTGGTCAGCCTTACATGGCTGCCATTAAGAGCATTATAGTTAGGGAGGACTAACTGTATGGATGATTTTTCTGAAAGGCCTTAGTATTTGTATGTATAAACGAGCTTGTATATATGTGAATAAAGCTAGGTTGTGTTTTGTATCAGGCTTCTGCAGGCAGCTAGAGTTGGAGGAAAATAAAGAATCAAACATTCGTTATAGGGCTTGGTTATAAATATCGTCAGTACTTCACAATGTATAGTTGCGGATTCTTTTAAAATTTTCGTTTTTTATATTTATCTGGTTAGTGTTATATATATTTTTGCTGTACAGTTTTAAATATTATGTACATGTGATCTGATACACTTGTAAATAACGTATATACTCACTTATAAGGCAAGACACTGCAAGCAACAAAGATCCTGATCTGCCAAGGCATAATGCACCTGCAGATCAGTGACTATTTTGTTTATTCTATTTTTATTTATTCTTCTAATTACTCCTAGCAAACTGCACAGACCCAGATCTGCCAGCACACTGCATGGCAGCTGTTTTGGATCTGTGCAGTTTGCAGCTGGACTTGTAAGCGAGTTTATATTGTATGTACACAAGTTGTGCGTCTATCAGTATGAATAAAAAAAAGAGTGCATTTGCAGAGTACATCATTTCCTCATCTTTGCTTGCCATGATAACTCATGAACCCAGTTATAGTCTAGAGACAGGTGTGGATCCCATTTTGTTCTTATAGAAAAGGGAACAAAAAACTCATAGGCAGTGGCATAACAAGAAATTCAGCCCCCCCACCAATTAATTCTGGAACCCCCTCCCAGTAAAAAATGTTGTTTAATGGTAATTCTGAGCCCATACTGGGTCTGCTCCCCCACTGCCCTGCAGTTGCAGGAGTTTCTTGGTTGGTTCTCTGGCAGTGCTCCTGTGTGGTAAACATTTACAAATCACAATCAAAATTGGTAATTGGAAGCTCAGTCTAGTGTAGCTCATTTATCATTGAGGCTGGTAGTTAGTGCATATTAATTTGGAATCAACATCATGAATTTCTCAATTTTAATAATAAATTATATGTCATGTAAGATCGTAAAAAAAAGAAGGAAAATATTTTTTTCAATAAATAGCACAATATTCCATGAATTATTCAAAATTGTGACATGTCTACTGGTAGCAAAACTAAGAAATTAATACAGGTGAAAGAAATTTTGTAAAGTATAATTCATGTTCTAATTTAAATATTTTAATTAGTTTCAATGTAATCATTATAAAAAGTGACATGTCTTTTATTCCAACACAAGAAGAGTTGATTCACGGCAGTAAGTGCCTCCCTAATTAAGTTCTTAATCATCTGCTATGCTTTATTTATTTTGACAGCTATTGAGAACCTAATGGTCCTTTGCATGATATCAAAACCTAGTTAACTTATCTTTTGCAATATGGTCACTATTGGTATTAGTACAAACTGTATAGGGTTGTACATATACTCACTGTTTTCAGGAATTAACCATTGCAAACATATTGATTGGTTTGGCTTCAGTGGTTTATGAGCGTGATTCTAGCCATGAAGCTATAGTTCCTTAGTGTTTGCTTATAACTTCAACTTTCTTGACACATGAATTTGTGATTACTGCTTGTCAGCATAATTTATATTGAAAATCTGTCATCAGTTTATGTACTTAATTAACTTATTTAATCTAATATCCATGATTATTAAAATTGATTTTATTAATATTTATGTAGGACAATGGAGAGTAAACTTGTCTAACAGTATAGGTTTCCTGTGCATACCCTCCAAACTGTAAACCAGAATCTGAGTTTACCTCACTATCTCGTACCCATGTTTGCCACAATTGGTGTTTATTAACCCAGCTACTTGTGGTTTATTGAAGGAGAGGCATAATAAAATTATTCAGAAGTAGTGTTGTGGACATTCTCTCACACTGTCCCTATTTTGAAGGTTTGCGTTAGGACAGACCATTAGGCGCACTCCAAAAAAAGACCATTTTCTGTTGAAACCTCATTTTCTTTAGCTTGAAAGTTTTAGAACTTAAACCGTGATCTAAATGACTTTAAAATTGATGTTAATCAAGGACATGGATGGTTGTACAGACAATATGATAGGGATGCCAAAGTGATCACTGTTGAATTTCCACCAGGTGTTAAACCTTTATATTGTGTACTGTATCTGTATGTGTTTAAGATGCTTCTGACTGCAGACTTCATAAAGCACAGATCAGTTGTTACATAATGTGCTGGCAGATCTTGGATCTTCTGTGCACTCAGTCTACAAGAGACTCCCATTTGTCAAGCCAAATTTTTATTTAGCTACAAAACAAAAACCTTTAACATTGACTTCCAAAATGGTGTATGGACAGTAAGACAGATGTACAAATATGCATCTGGAGACCAAAGTGATTGACAAAACTGAATGGAGATTGAGACCTTGATCTCTTGGTAGACTGACAACACATATTGGTCCTTGCTTTCACAGTGGGGTGATCATTATCATTTCATTTAGTGTCAGTCCTTGAAAATTTTAAAGCTATCCTGGTAAAGTGACTCTTTTGCTGATCAAAGGCATACAATGAAAATTCATATGTAGACTGATGCAGGACATGCAGGTTTCATTACAGTGTACAAAAGGTCTGAGGTCCAAGTTGTGGGTCTATACTTAATTTTATCATGGGAGAAAAGCCTGGTTACAATGGAACCTGTTTAAATAAAATTTGGATTTACCAAATATTTCTGTGTCAGAAATAATTATTGATTATAAAATTATGTTTCAGTACAAATAGTAATAGTCCTTAATAGTTCTGGCTATAATGACTTGTGATCTTATGGTATGTTCTTGTATCTGGCATGCATTTTAAGTTGTGCATTTTGTGTCCTGCATCATCGACTGAAATTTGCTAGCAAAACCAATGGACCATTGTTAACCAAACTGGATAAACCATTCAGAGATTTAGAATTTAATACTAATGATGCTAATCCATCATCAAATATGGCTCCCATAACTACAGTAGAAAACCTTGAAACAATTTCTCTCAAAAACAGCTCAGCAGAATTGATCAAATTTTATGGAAAGAATCCTGGCTTGATGGGCATTCACATTTTTACTGGTAGTGCTGATTTGCCATCAAACTGGGACTACTGTTACTAAAAATAGAAAACCATTCAATGATTTAACAAAAACTGCTCTTCAGAATTTTACTAAATTCAAAAGAAAGAATTCTTACATAAGGAGCTTCAAATTTGGGCAAATGATGCATATCCAACAAAAAAAATGGCCACCATTACTAAAAGTAAAGTTTTAAATTACATCTCAGAAAGTGCTAAACAGAATTTGACTAAAGTTGACAGAAAACACTATAATGGCTTAAAGGGTTTTTAAGTTTTTTTTATAAATGATTGCAGTCCACCATCAAATATGGCTGTTGTTGTTAAAAATATAAAAACCTTTGAGTGACTTCTTAAAAAGCCACAACAGAATTTGAAAGAATGCAACCTGTCATGATATGGTTTCAAATTTATATATCAAATATTGCTGCTGCTACTAAAAATAGAAAAACCTTTTCACAACACAACATCTCAGCAGAATTTTACCAACTTTGACAACTCAACTTTGAAGGTATTTTAGATTTAAACTAATGATGTTGACCCACCATCAAGTATGCATGTCTTACTTACATATTGAAAAACTATCAATAACTTTAAAGGTTCACTGAACTGAATTGATCATCTGTTAAACTCGTGCCATCCTGGTCTAAAGCCATTTCATTATTGGACAGATGGTGCCAATTTTAGATGAAAGGTAAAAGTAGAGAAATCTTGAAGTAATTGTGTTAATAACATTTACAATAAACAGCCTTTTGAAGAAATTTTGACAGCATCCTCCTACAGTCAGTTTCTTGGCCAACTGAGGTCTTTTTTTCATGGTAGTGTCCTTGTGCAAGGCACTTTACTGAACTTTCAGCAGCATGATATAACCTTCAAATTTTTGCTGTGCAGTAAAACACCAAACCAACCCAGACCTACTTGTATTTTATTTGTGTGAAGTCTTTACAGATACTTCACAAATGGTACATATATTTAAAGGATTGTTTTATGATACATTTTGCAAAACTGGTCTGATTTTGTTTGAAAACTAGTCCATTCACTAGTTTACTATTTCACTCTGTTTATCAAAATAATTGTTGACACACATATTGCACTCAACTCAGTGCACTATCATATCCATTGTAACCATATTTTATGAATGTATCAAGAACAATGTTTTACATAGCATTTCATGAAATATTGTTTTTCATGAAATATTGTTTTGCATTTTCATGGTTTTTAATTTGTTGTTATTAAATTTTTTCCAAAGAACAGTTGTATTTTTTAAAGAATTTTGAATGAACAGTGGACCATGTTTTGTATAGATCTTTTTACCTACATAATGTACAGTGTATATAGGTCAGAGGTAAAAGGATCCCCCAAAAATCCATGGATAATTCATGGCTGTTTTATTTGTTTTCTGAGAGTCATCATACTTGTTTCTTCTTAATCTGAAAGCCAGACATGTGTACAGTAATGTAAATACATTCTTAATTAAATATAGGTCCACTGTCGTCAGATGTATTTCACTTCTGTCAGACGTAATGAAGGTGAATAAGCTATTGTTGTACAGTGTTGTGAAGTATGGACTTTAATTGTACATGTAGATACTTGGTTATTAGGCCTGGAAATCATGAAAATTGAGTTTGAGAATGAGTTTTCAGTTTCAGCCAATCAAAAGATCTTCAAAATGGAGAAGCCATCTTCATTTGTTTAACTCAAAATCCCAAGCTGAAACTTGAGGTTATATGATTGCCAGACCAGATTTGTTAGATTGTAAATGCATGGAAATGGTTATATTTGCCTGTAATATATAACACATTGAATCCTGCCCCAGTGGATATCTCTGTATAAAGAACAACATTTATGAAATACTTTCTTAATTTCACTTGCATATTTTCTGCATATAATTTTCCTGATTGTGATACATTAGGACTACATCCATTACTGTGCAAATCCAGCCCTATCAAGCTTTTTTTGCAACAAAAGTACTAAGTCATTTGCCCACCTAGGTGGAGATCACACAGTAGTGATCTCCCCACGGATCAAGGTATTGGCAACAAATCCTATCCATATGTCAGTTATTACTTCCACTCATGCAGGGAAGCACATTCTTTCTAGAGACCCTGAAGAAGTGATTTCTACTTGCACCTTTTCACTATTTGAGTGATTGTAAATGGTTTTCTACACACGGGGAATTATACTGTAGCTGTATTTCTATTTCTTGCTCTACTTTATAATAGAGAAAACATTCACACTTTCTTTATCTAACTTTGACTTATGTTATACATGTCAGTGCCATTTTAATTACTTTCGTTAAGGTCTTTAGTACTTAAATTCATCACCATATTCAACATGGATTATGAATTCTGTGAAGTAATTGTCTAGTATTATATGCTATAAGATTGTTCATGTAATTATTTTCAACATTTGTGTTTGTCATTAGCATTCTCTTCACCGTATGTTCAACTGATACTTGACTGGTTTCAACTGTTTATGCAGTTGTGTGGCTTTTACATCTTATGGGTATCAACCCAGTGGGCAAGACAGTGTTTTAAGCTGGCAGATGATAAACATGCAACCTGTTTCAGTTGTGTTGAGTACAATTCAGGTCATACCTGTGACATTTTCAACTGATGGTAAGGAAATGTATGGGCAACTCTCTTGACCAATGAGATTATTTAGGTAAAAAATGATAATGAGGAAATGCATGAACAGAAATGTGTACATCATAAGTAATGCTGCTGATACTACCTGAGTTAACTACTTCCCATTGGCAGAGACCTTGAAGGCAGCCAGCTTTCCAGTCTTGAAGTAAATTAATCAGATCACATCATGATGGGCTTTACATACAGCAGCTTGGCGCATTGGCCTGTATGGATCAGGGATGGATATACCAGCACACATGGGTACTGTTTTCAGTGATCTTCCCAGCTTAGCCAGCACTAAACTTTGCCATTAGAGTGTTAATCAGCTACATACAACACCAGTTCCAACACTGCCTCATCCTGTACCAGGGTTTCTTGTGACTAGGTGTGGTGATCTGTTTTTCTGATATACCTGGTCCTGCCTCCCTGAAACGATAGCTCCTGACATTTAGAATTGTTAGTTCCAGCACTAGCTCTGACTTGTACGTCTTATATTGCCAGCACCAGCATTGAAGAATAAATGGCCTCTATCCGGTACTGGCCCCCTGGAACTGTTTGTTGACTGACACCGTAAAGTTCCAGCATGCTGCAGGCTTCGAAATGTTGAAACCCACATTGGTTCAAAAGGACTGGAAGTCCTTTCTAGACATACAACAACTGTTTGAAATGTCCGTGGAATAGGATCCATGTTCAGTTTAGTATCCATGGCTATAATTCAGCAATCAGAACACAACCTAGCCTTGCCCATCAATAATTTAAGAGGTCACATTTGGGAACAGTCTTGCAAATAATGGAAACAGCAGCACAAGGCATGTTGCATAATTCTTTAGTAATATCAGGGACTTACAGACTGAAGAAAGGGATGCCTTTCAGTATATGTGCTTCTTTCATAAGGAACACCATAAGTGACATTTGGTTCACAGCCGCTGTAGTCAAACATGCTCCACGAAGGAAATTAAATGAATTTTTGCAATAGGCTGCCAAAGAGGCAAACCTTACACAGATCCAGCAGCCTTAAGCTCAGCCCTCATTTTAACTAGGGCAAGCCCTTTTCTCGGATGAGAATACTGTTTTCAAGGGCACTGACCACAGAAAGTGGATAGTAAGGATTGTTTTATCCGGTATCTCCTTGTTATTAGCCATCTTTCAGATAATCATGCTTATGCTGCCATTTTCACACATCTCAGTGTAGGGAAGACTCAAAGACTTGGCCACAGGATGGGAAAAACTTGGCCCTGATGATTCATGAGTCTTACAAATTGTCATGGAGGAATTCTAAATCATCTTCAGCACCCATTTCTGATTTCAAGGGCCTCCTTTGCAATAGACAGCCCAAGAGACCCATTCAAAGCAGACATTCTGCAACTATCTCAGAAGGGTGGTAGAGATTGTTCTAAATGTAAACTCACCAGGATTTTACTACAGAATGTTCCTGGTACCTATCGCCAGTGGCATACTTCAGCTGGTCGTATATCCAGGCGCTCTCAACCTTTTCATTGAGGCAACAGGGTTCAGAATGGAGACACTGAGAATGGTTCTCAGTGCTTTTCTGGAGCAATGTATACCAATCGGGCCATTCTCATTTGATCTGAACATTGGTTTCAGGGTTTTCATGAGACTTGTGGACAGAGTTAAGTTGTATTTTAGAGCCATCTACATGTCTTTGACTTCCAACTACCTGGATGACATTCTCCACCAGGTGAGTTATATTCTTGATTGGGGCCTTTTGTGGCTGAGTGGTCTGAAGTGCTTGCCTTTACCAATAATTGCCATCTCGCCTCTGTCCATGTGGGTTCAAGTTTCGGGTTTTGCCAATGTGGGTATGTGAGAAAGCTTGCCAGTAGCTTCCCATTGTTCTTGCCGGTGTTTGCTGGGTTCTTCCTCCACCAAAAAATACTGGCTGCTATGTATAGCCTATCATGTGCTGAAAATGGCAGTAATCCAAAAACAAGAATATTCTGGATCAAGACATGAAAAACCTTACTTCAATTCAGCTCCAAATTGGATTTGCTGATAATAAGGACAAAGTTCGATATTGTCCCATTCCAGCGTTTCACCCACTTGGGTGTGGACTTCAAAATGCATGTGAACAGCCTCCCTGAGGGATGTGCCTTAAAAATTATTATGATGTTATCTACTAGTATCCCAAAAAATCTTAGCCCAGTAATTGTTTGCAACTATTGGTGTCCTCATTGCAGCAGTGGATCTAATCTTGGGCCATCAGTTTTTGAGTCTATTGCAGAAGATTCATTTGTTCCAGGGTGAGTAAAATTTTTGCCAGCTGGATCAAGCAATGTTTCCTCATGCATGAGGACCCATCTTAGCAAATTGGAAAACCTCACCAGGCTTTTGACAGATATTTCCTTGCAAATTCAGTCTCTGGGCGGCCCTTTCCTGCACTTATTTCAGAAAGTTTGTGGTGTGTGGCCCCTTCAGGAGCCTTCATTACACATTTTATTACTACTTCTCCTTGATGGTTGGTCTTATCGACATTGCACTTTCATCAGAAGACTTTTTATGATGTCAGGTTGATGATGAATGAAAATGATGTGCATCTTATATCCAGTATGGTCTCATGTCAGCCAGCTTGAAAATCTTATCATATAAACCTAGGTTTTTCACCAGAAGACTTCTTGATATGTCTTGTTGGTTTTAAATTAAAATGGTGCTGATATTACGCTCAAAATCTTGTTATTGTTGCTGCTCTTAAATATAAACTCATTTTGACATGGTTCATAAGAAAAGTTGGTACAGTGTTTAGCTGATCCTATTGAAAATGATACAAGTGGACTCTCAGTATGGCCACCGTGATGGTAATCTGGAAAATATTGTTGTCTCTGCGCTTTCAAAAAGGATGGCTTTATCAGCATGTTTTTTTTTTTTTTTTTACCAATAAGCCCCTTATGTTGGTCACAAATGAAATGATTCCAATCATACATTCAGTGTGATTGCAATGGCAGCTGTCTTGAAAATCCTCCTGTCCCTACTCCTTCTGATTGGATGGTTATGGTGACATGGAGTTTTCACCAAAGAACTGCTAACGATGTCTACTTGGTCCTTAATGAAAATGTTACCAATCTTATATCCAGTCTGTACACCACAGCAACTGATTTGAAAATCTTGTTATTGCCAAAGAATATCAGAGATCATTTCAATACATTTAAAAGGAAGAAATGGTCTTGAATTTCTGGAAATTCTTTTTGGCCAGTAGAGCAATAGAAGTATGGATGGTGGCTTGGCACCAGTCCTTCTATCAAAATGGGAGATCATTCTTGTGTGACCTCTACTTAAAGTGAGCAGATGACTAGCACTTTTGTTGGTAAACCAGGCTTAGGAGGTACTGGATTGGTGAGGTAGTAGATGTACTCCTAATGTATTATGATCAGGTAAGTATTATAAACAAACATTTACTCCAAAAATTGATTTTACTCGGTATAAAACTGGACATGTGTTGCCCACAAAGAACAAGTTTGTAGTCCATTGAGTGAACATGATGGACAAATCTCATTGTATAATTATTAAAATATTTGATATTTATTACTGTAAGTAGGGCATTACTTCATCTCAATTATTATGACAAAAATTATCAGTATGTAGTTTTCTTATAATCTTCATTATAAAAAATGATATTTCATGTCTTTTTTTAACCATAAATCTTTCTTTTGTCTTTAAAAAATCTAGCTTGAAACACTCTGTTCAGTCATATTTTCGTAAACATCTAAAATTTTTCAAACTTAGTTCTGTGATCTTTTGTTGGATATATTATTTTGGTTAATATTCATTACAGAAAATGGTCATGAGACCCTATCGGTCATTAAATTCAGTAAAATCTCTCCCTGGAGATAAACTTACACCCCCAACCCATAACAACCAAATTTGTTGTTTTCCTTTGGTACAGAGCGAGTATATTTTGCCTTTCTTCCTTTGGTGGTTTCAGCTTAAAGTTTTACATGTACTGTTTTGCTATTTTGAGTGGGAATTCATTTCACACAAGATTTACCTGTATAAGCAAATAACATCACACAGGATTTACCTGTATAAGCAAATTACATCATGTCACATAATAATACAAGACACTGACAGTGACATATCACTCAGATATGATTCATAGCAATGTTAATGAATATCCTCAACATTATGTGATAAAAAGAGGCTAAAACTCAAATTCATTTGATTATGGAACTTTAAAAACTAATGTAAAAATTTGCCACTGTTTGCAAACAGACAATGTCCTGAACTATTCAACTTATCATATCAAATCTAAGATTGTCTGCATGACATGATGGGGAGGTTCTTTTTAGCAAGGGACTACTGTGTCTTTGTTAATTTCATCCTTGGTTTTAGTGATACCCTTTGAATTTGTAAACACTTGTTTCTTCTTTGGATGTTATCCGATAAACTGAGCAGTCTTTTACTAACATCTGTGAACATTGGCTGATTTATCAATCACTGTATATATTCACAGTAAGTATAGTCTAACTTCAAACACACAGACCCTGATCTGTTATCAAATGATGTGCCAGCAACTTAGGGTCTCTGTTGTTTATTCTACAGGTTACTACTAAGAAACTTAGATCCATTTATCCTGACAGATCTGGCTCTGTACAGTTTGCATTTGGACTTGATTTGTAAGCGACTATCAGTGGCATTCAGTTTCTTAGAGCAATAAAAAATAGACGTGTGAGTTTTAAGATGATTGTGTTTTATCAGACATTGTTACAGATTTTTTTATTTTTAACAGTGATTTGATTCCTGTAACTATATGGTAGCAGTGATTGTTTGACTTTTGTGCTGTTAAATATGAGTATTTTTGTGGGGTTAATTGTAAATAGTAGATACAAATTTTTTTGTCAAACTAACGATAGATAAGCAGATTGAAATATGCTGTGATTATGCAAGTCCCTCACTGTGAAGTTTCTCAATGCTGCCCTAATAAAACCATGGTATTGTCATAGATTCCATTATGATGGTTGAACTGTCTTTTTCCTTGTAATATACCATAGTATAAGGCAGCCTCACTTATAACATGGTACACTTGTATCGTTCCACGGAGGAGTTTTATAGTGGGGAACAACTTTATAAGACCATCTACCTAACAGATTACAATATATTATTTTGTACACACACATATGGATGGGTGCATTGCATTTCCAAGTTTGAGAATTGTGCATAGAAAATGCAGTAAACATGTATATGTTTTAATGCATATCAATTATTTTCATATTAATTTCCATACATATCAGTTAATTTAAAGCCATCACATGTTTGTTAACATTGTAGCATCTTCAGACATAGTTGAGTGAACTGGGGTGGGAATAAGTATAATTTGAAAATATAATCTGATCTTATTGACTGGCAAAGACTTTGTTCAAGATTTTTTAATCTGTTAAGAATATTAATTTTCTGAATCATTTGATTATAATTTTCAAAGTCAGCAAGAGACCTCAGCTTACAGCTCTTGTGTGTATTTACAGAATATATGATGAAATCTACTGTCTTCAGAACACAATAGTAGACAGGTAATTATCACAGAATTGTGTTGCTTTAGAACTCTTCTGGAAAGTTGTTTCTGTCATCTTCAAGGATGTCCTTCCATTTACAGTATTTCACAGTATATATGATGAAACCTGTCTCACTGGACACTTTATATTAAGGAGACCCTTTTATATTTCAATTGTGTATTTAGCTTCTCTCTCTTTCTCTCTCTCTCTCTCTCTCTCTCTCTCTCTCTCTCTCTCTATATATATATATATACGCACACACACAGTGGATACCTATCCACAGAGAAACAAAAGTATGTTACCCCTGCCAAAAAAGTTTGACATATGTTCTCATTATGCATATATGTGTGTGTGTGTGTGTGTGTGTATATATATATATATATATATATATATATATATATATATATATATATATATTTCTCATATCTTGATACCAAGGATTTTAAACAAGAAAGAGATGACACATTTATTTTGGTTGTGAATTCTAAAAATGTAGGAGAATTACAATTTTAATTTTTTTCAAACACTCGTAAAGCTTCCTAAAGTCTGGTGTGCACTGATTATTTTTTGTGGAGGGGAATGGTTGTTAGATGGCAGATTCAGTGTTAGGAGAGGGAATCCACAATTTGATAGATTTCTTCTACTATGACAACAATTCTGAGTTAATAGATGTAGACAAAGTTAAACAAACTGAAAGATGCAATCCAGTGTTAAAGTGTCAACACATCTGGTTGTTTGTTTTTGGTAGATTTTAGATTACCATATTAACTTCTAAATCAGATGGCATAAGGTACTTTTGCTGTAGACTGCAATGTTTGTGACTAGAATGCATTCAGAACCAAAATTAAAGTTCTGATAATTCAGAAGAACATGTCTTAAGTATGTTAATAAATTATAGGTGTTTTTTTCCTCAGTTTTTATACCTTGGTGCAAGGTATTTTTTTTTTACTTTAATTTTTTTAAAAGTATTACTAACTTTGTAAGTTGTATCAAAGGAATGAAGGGTAAACATAATGGAAGCATGAGATTTGAATTTGTTGAACTGTAATTTTGTACAGTGAAAATATTGTAAATCCGTGTGTTCATTACACATTTAAACACCATTCCAGTAATAAAATTGTCATAATTGATACAATGAGACTTTTGTCTTTCTCCAAAATCCAGGGTGGATTTTAAAAAGGTTAACAAATTTTTCATTTATCAGAACTAGAACACCTTGATTAAACATCAGCTTGTTTCTCACACAAAGTTGGATGGCTTAACAAAAAGCCAATGTCTTCATTCATTAACAGGCAAGTAAGCTGGGTGGAGGTTAGAGCTGTGAAGAATCAATAAAATTTGTATCAGTATTAGTTGCCATGGAGGTCTGTTCATCGGGGACAGGGCATATCACTTCACCAAGATTTACAGAAACTAAACCAGAGGTAGCAGACTAATAGTAAACTTAAAAAGTTTCAGTACATGAAGCTGACAGCAGTGATACTTTTTGAGTCTTTGGTTCCTAAGGATAGCAAAATGGTGGTGTTACTCCTGGGTCTCGCATATAAGGTTCAAATCTTGGTCACAAGTAATGATGTAGATCAAAGTCTTATTTCCCAAGAATAAAATTGAAGTTGTCAGTGTCTTTAATGCTGGCACAAAAAAGAATTCTGTAACTTTTTCAGTAATTTTTTTCTTGTGATGCAAATTTCTCAAACCTTAGAATGTATTTTATCTACCATTTGTATTTGAAATGGTTCACCTGACTTAAAAAGTTCTTGCAAAGCCTATGAATCATACCAGGTTACAGAGTGTTGCAAAGGGCTTTGGCACCTTGCAAATCCTATGAACCATAACCAGGTTATAGAGTGTTGCAATGGTCTTTGGCACTTTGACGATTATTTTCTGAATAATATGTAACAGAGTTCATATTAAAGAAACTCTTAGACTGAAAAATATTTGAATTGAGACTGTCATCAAAGTTGGAAAAACGTGGAATAGTACTAATCTGGTCAAAATGGAGGGAACTACAGTAAATAATCAAATACTGTAATTTTCTGGTGCCTACATGAATCTCAAATGTTTATAACAAAAATACAGTTTGTTACATCATTATCTTTGCCTTTATCAGAAAAATCAGATTATGTGGTTGCATCAACATCAGTGTGTTTGAGGATGTTTTAGAAGACACTGACATTTTATTAATTTTTTTTTCTTCACCTGCGGATCTGGAGTTTTTAAAAGAGTATTCTTTCCAACAAAACATTGATTGTGGCGTGATTGCCTTACAATTGATTCAAAGACCCAATATACTGTTTTAGGATATCTGCTAAAGATGGACAATTGTAAGGGACATTAATCCCTTACTTGAATAATTTTCCTATGAGAGTAATGTGAGAAGCTATTTATTATAAACAATTCTCCATTGGACATTGACTCTACAACAAGGTCACATTGTACAGGTTTTTCTAAAGGTTCGATTACCGTATATTTGGTAATATTTTAATTAGTCTAATTTTAATGTACTTTCGTTGTCAGAATGGGACAGAAGCATAAAAAAAATAACCAATTGTACTATATTCAAGAATAATTCCAAGCAGCAATAAATATGCTGTATTTATTTTATTTTGTATCCCCATGGTATGTAATAATCGAGGATCTGGCTATTGCTACATCCAACTGTCAATAAAATGTCTGACTGCCAATAAATATTTTCATTCGGGAGCATCACTCAAACTGTTCAAATTACCTCTATGAAGCTTGTTATGCAGATCGAAATTGTGGTCATGATGTCTATTTCCTGTTGACAGTTTCAGTGTTTTTTTTATCATTTTGTCCATTTGTCCATCCATGTGTAACTTGAATCCCCACTTTCTTTTGGGGGACAAAACTCAAAATCATCTCTGTGAAATGTGGCACACTTTATACTGGTAGTGTAAATATACCTTTTGCTATTTGTCCATCCTTCCATCATTCACTTGATTTCCAAAGAATAAATCCCAAACTGTTCAAGATACCACAATAAAATTTGCTACCCACACTTCTTAAGTTTGAGTGTATGTGTCCATTTGTTTGTCCAACCATATATTATCCTCACTTTCATTTTCAGGGCAAAACTCCAGAACCATTTAAGATGTCTCTAGGAACTGGTTATGTAGATACACCTCTTGCTACTAGTATTCACAATTCTTCAGTTGCAATAGTTTTAATAATTTGTGTCCATTTGTTCATCCTTCCGTCATTCAAACATTACTTATGGAGCAAAATTCCAAAACGGTTCAAGATATCTCTATGAAAATCAGTACACATATTAGACCTATGGTCTTGATGTGACTCTTGCTATTCACAATTCTTTTGTTTCAATATTTTTAATGTTTTTATTTATTTTAGCTTGCCCATTTATCCATCCATTATCCATGCTTTTGTTACCTCGACAAATCTACAAAAATGTTTAAGAGATTTTTGTGGAATTTGGGACACTTTTTAAACTAGTGATGCAGATATGCCTTTTCTTATTCACAAGTTTTCAGTTTCAGAAGATTTTATGTTTTTGTCACTTTGTCTATACATCTTCCATCCATCATGCACACTTTTATTATGTTTTGAAAATTTAGAACATAGCAAGAACATTTTACAAGTAAAAAAAACATAATGTCTAGATGTATCATCATTGTTTAGAAGAATATCAGAAAAGCTTCAGCACACTCATGTTGGTTCATTCATTCAAGCGAATTGTTTGGCTTGGTCCTGGTAGTGTGAGGTTTTAGGATAATGGCAAAAAATCTATGGAAAACAAAGTGAAGTTTAAATGCATGGTTACACGGTGAATATGTTTTTTTTTTCTAAATCAACCATATGAATGGCAAAACTTTTGATATAAATCTGAAATCATTCATACCTTTGAAAGGATTAGTGAAACATTGCAAATTGTTGAAAATAAAAATTACTGTTGCCGATTGATAGCTTGTTGATATTTCCGAAAGACAATTTGGACATGGTAATCATCGATTATAATCACTAATACTCTTATCTGTTTATTAAATGGCAAATTATTTGCATCTATTTCTCATCGGGGACTTGTATTTGTTGCCTTTAGACAACATTAGGTTCAAGTGAGTACTGTCTTTCAGAAATTCTATGCAGTATCACTGTCAGACGTAGTTTATTTCAAGGATTTCCAATTGAGACAACGTTTTAAAAAAGTCACCAAGAATTTCTTTAATGAACAACAAAAGCACAGCGAATTTAGCGGTATCATTCACTGTGTATTGTTTGACTGGAGAAGTACA
Organism: Megalonaias nervosa; assembly: GCA_016617855.1. Classification (NCBI taxonomy): domain Eukaryota; kingdom Metazoa; phylum Mollusca; class Bivalvia; order Unionida; family Unionidae; genus Megalonaias; species Megalonaias nervosa. The sequence goes on along the minus strand of JAECUM010009527.1, from coordinate 58,917 downwards.
TCCGATAAAATATTGCATTGTCACTAATTACAATATGGTATTCACTTTCAAATCGGCATTTATATCGTATATAATGATCAGGTAAAAATTTTGAAGATAACCAGCATAAATTAATTGTTTTGATTGTCCTGGTGTACCACAATGATGTAATCCAGAATGTCGTTGAATGAGTTTTCGATAATCCCAAAGTAATGTTTTGGTCCAAAAAGTCAATGAGCATTTTGTAATCACAATGTATAATTTAAATAAATAATTCCTCTCAAAATATATCCGAACACAACTGTAAATGATTCCAGAGACAGATCATAAAACAGGAATGAATAATTGTTTACTAAATCTCCTATTTATACAGACTGTCATCTGACCTGTGACGAAATTTCCGATGGAAAATTCCACTAACTCTTGAACACGAATTCTAACCAAAAAACCCCCCCCTTGTTTACTGCAAATAAGCATGACAAAAGTCAGGTGGGCAAAACTTCCTTCACAACCTTCAAACACGATCGTAAAAATACTAGGTACACAATATTAATTAAATATGCATAACACCTCCCCACATCAAGAAAAAGAAAGATTTATACAATAAAGCTCTGTTTCACATATTAGACAAACCTGATACTATAATAATTAAAATTACAGAGAAAGATGTCTCATGAATAACACAAAATATACACAAAAAAGCAATATAGAACTTCTATGCACGTGAGAGTGCATCTGCAATCACTTTATTCTTTCCTCTGATGTGTCTAATGTCAATATCGTATTGCTGCAAATTCAAACTGGATCTCAGCAGTCTCTGATTATTGTTTGTAATGTTACAAATGAAAGTAAGAGGATTATGATCACTGAATACAATAATCGGACAAGGAGCTGAACTAACATGCACTTGGAAATGTTGCAAGGTCAATATCAAGGCAAAACATTCCTTTTCAAATGTGGATTAATTTGTCTTGTGTTGATTCAAGATGGTTAATTGGGTAGACTTTGCACGGTATTATCTACTCTGTTTTTCATTATATACTCTGTTCCATTATGGACAGAGGCTCTTGAACAAGTAGCTGTTGTAATAACACACGCATAAATGGAAAAGCTAAATGAACACGTTATTTATCTAGCATTTTTCAATAGTTTTCAAAATTTATTAGTTTCTGTTAGCCTCTTAAAATTAATGTACATAACATGTATCAAACATGCTCTTAATGCAAATGGAGGCAACCACGACCTGGCTGACAAAAATGCACTGATGTATCTAATTCCATTTTTAAAGTCGTCTAATCATCTTTGTATTAATTTTGACAAATGGCTAAATTATGGATAAGATGAAATCTGCTAATCAGTGTTTAGTATAATTTATAACATGTCGCAGTGGGTTTGAATTTTTGGAGCTTTAACGCTGACAGATATTAAATATGCGGTCTTTACATCTTCGTTCATTTTTTGAAAATATATTCCAGTTGAAATAGTTATGTTGAATGTCTATTTGTATCCTGCACATTATTTGGAAATGATGTTTTATTATTTGTTTGCTTGGGTTTTTTGTGTTGTTGTTGTACTTTTGTTTTGTTGCTTTTGTGCTCAACAAATTTAAATCCTTTTTCTAGTTGAATTTTATCTACATTAATCGACGATTCAATCAAGCTATACTTGTGTAGCTAAGGAATGCCAAACCGGTCTCCTACGCTTAATCTTTGCTACTTAACTAACCGATGTCTCATGTTGATGGCGGTTTTGACCTGAAATCATTTTGAAATTTCTTTATATGAAGATGATGTTGTAATGGATGCACTAAATCAAATACAAGCATATGATGCTGTTAATTTGGCGAATAGTTTAACTCAAACCACACCGGATATAGCTGAAACCACACCAGGTAAATATTTCCCGAAACGTAATGACAAGTTAAAGTAAAAAAAAAAAACCCATTGCAACATGTATTTTACACTGACAGGCGCAATAAGAGATGAATAGACATGATCTTTGTTTTTAAAAAACTCACTTATGAAAAACTTGATTCTGATGACAATACAAAGTTAGTCAGATTTTGAAGAAAGATCGAATGTCAAAATAATGTTACACGTAATACCACGACAGTCAGACTGGAAATTAAGTTTTCAAAATATTAAGTTGCACAAAACAAAGCAAGAAATATTAATGTGCACGTCCGGTTCAGAATACAAAACACAACTGTCATCTGGAACCCACTACTATTCAAAGCCAACAAATAAATGTCCCCGAGGGTAACAAGAAGCAAAGAATAAGCACGAATAAACTGTTTGATTAACAGGAAAGAAAGCAAAATTTAATAGATGATGACCACGGAAGAATTCAAAGTGGATAGTTTTCAACTGTGGTGAAAAGATTATTCATTGCATTAAAGGAAAGAGAATCAAAGGGTTGTTTGAAATATTGTAGATGTTGTCAGTCCGAAATATGATCTATGAAATCTGATGTCAATATTAAGAAAAACACATTAAAGAGATAAGAATGGGATAAGTAGGAGCAGAGACCCAAACAAAAAATATAATGGCACAAATAGTTGGACGTCTAACACGGTTGGATAGTTTTCAAAGAAAATGATCTTAAAAAAAGTAAATTCAAAAGTTTTAAGAAAAAAAAATACCGTTCCTTTTTTACCTTTAAGTTGTAAAAGACCTGAAACAACCGTTCAAAGAATAGCTGTTGTAGTCACTGCTGTTGGGGTGAGGGTATCAGCTGTTACCTGTCTATAGCGAATTGTGTAAAATGTTTAGTAGGAGCTCGGTGTGGTGGGTGGCGATAGTTTTCCATCAAGATGGAGAGCTGATTTGTTCGGTGACAAACTTCAAATTAAACTAGCAGTATTGCATAAGCATTAACCGTGTAATTAATATAGCTTTGGGGAAAAAAGTTTAACAAGCTTTTTCTTTAAGATCTGAAGATGTTATTTTACTTGTTTTGGAATTAACTGATTTATATGCGTTTTATTTAGGGGCGTAAACAGAGCATTTAGTCGAATTTGAAATTGGCAAAGCACATCACCGTGTAACCAATTCATAAACTGTTTCTAAATTGGAACTATCAATTTTTAAGACCTTGTCTATCATTATCAAAAATACATTGTCACCACCAATGTCACTTAACACTCTTGAAGCTGATAAGTACTATTGCAGGAATAATAATTATAACATATGATAATTTAACATGCAAATACCACCATCATGTCTCATGTCTTTCTTGTTAACCAGTAAAATTATTTCTTTTAAAGGTAATTAAGCTCTCTTGATCTCTTACTCTTTTATTCTTGCCAATTGAATTTAATGCCGACCAAATTGAACTGTCTGTTCCGTTATTCACATGCGATATAAAGTACCTTGATGCAGTGAAGGTAATTTTAATTCGGACACGTTTCTTATATGGAAGTAAAACATGAAGCCTATAACAGATATAAATCCTCTGGAATACTTTTGTTTGTTATACGTCATTTCCCACAACCTAATGTTTTCACCCATATGCCCACTTTTAATACATTTTGTCAGACTCGAAGGTCACACTGTGATCTGTATCTGTCTAGCGCTGGCCATTATGCCGCATACATGTAGCATCGTTAAAATAATATAATGAAGTAGCTGGACGTTGACAAGATCCACCACTCATTATATTTTTTTTAAAGTCTAAAATACTATTTCAGGAGTTGGAACTGATTGTTTTAGTGGAGGTAGTAATTGAACGTCATTGTATTTCATATTATTTTGGTTCCTATTTTATTTGTTCCTACAATTTATTTACATTTTGTAACGTTCAAAATTGCAGAAAAGATTCAATAAAAACTGTTTTGTCACTCAATTAAAATACGTCAAAATAATACTTTATGCTTGGTAAATTGTTGTCATATGTTATTAAGAAGCAACATTGGGCAGATACTCTTATTCGTAGCAATTTGCAGAGTTTTCATTAATCAGTCAGGCATACGAATGATTAAAGATTTATGTCAATTTTAATATTCCTTCGGTCAAACGTAAACAGCTAATTTTCAGACTGAGCCACAATGTGCAGCCCTAAATCTGACTCGCTCCTCTAATCATATATCTACCGTTGTCTAATCCCTGAAAATCGGTATAGTAAAGTCAGGGCATCTTCGCTGGCCAAGATTCCGATGTGTTAATCCTATCTACACCTTGGCGGATCGAACAGATATTTTAGTGCTTAGCCCTAGCGACATTTATTGGATTTGATGAGTTGCCCTCCATAGTATGTAATGGCAATTAACCAACAGCGTGTAACAGCGGTGCATTGGACCTCGGCCGAAAATGGTAGCGGCAATTGACTTCAAAAGAATACTTTGTAAGTTTTGACATCGAAAGTATGACTACGTACCAGAGAGAAGCGATTTTAGATTTATTAGAGTGAACAGTATTTGTATTTGACCGGCAGTGAAAAATGCTTATTTATGAGTCTATTCAAGCTGCGTGTTCGCCTTTATCTCGATCATGTAGGAACAGTGTTCAAATCTGAACAACTTAATTTTGATCGGATGCGGTGGTTTGCCGCTGCATCCAATGATATTCACAGACCAGAAGCACATAAATATCTGCTCGATACGCCAAGGTGTAGGTAGGATTAAAATATCGGAACCTTGGTTAGCGAAGTTGAAGTCAGGGCCTCCGACAGGATGTGTGTGCACCAGGAAAAGTTATCCAGTAGGCCTCTATGAATTACACACCAAAGATCTTCTCTTTGGCTGTGGGCCCCCTGACCGTTGTGGGCTCCCGGAATTTTATGCTAGAAGTCCTACCCTGTCCACGGCCCTGAGTAAATTACCAGATCTTAAAATTGTACTGTACATTTAGCAAAAAAAGACCTGATGACCCAAGCCCATATCAAGTGGCAGATCCAGAAATATCGTTGGAGGCGAAGACTGGATGGGTGGAGGTAAACAAATAGAAGAGTGGTCGATAGGACAGAACCCCATTTAGGGGCCCGCCTCACCGCTAATCCGCCCCTGCTGTCCACACGCAACATCAGGAAAACGTTTTGTATACATATCGTGGTAAGATAAATGAGGAAGTTAAAAAGCCGTTTGACAACCAATACATAACTTATTCAACGCCAGTAATGCATGCGTTTCTTTTGTTGTAAATGAAATAACCAGTTACAATAAACAGGACATATCTAGAGAAATTCTGATTCACGCGAGAAACACTTGGGATACTGCAAGCAGGGCGTGTCCTGGGTGGAATTCCAGTAAGTCTGCATGCAGCCATTTCGGTATGGATCATTTAATTACTGTTTGTGTTGATCTTTTTATGTTCTCGCTTCTTTTTCCTTCTCATTTCTCCTCTCTGTAATTGAGCCAGTTGTAAATGTATACGTTGTATTTTATATAATGACTGTACACTGACACTCCTGAGTAGAATAGTAGGCCACTTTAGAGGCAAAAAGGACTTTTGTGTTATATAGGGTCAAAACTTTACGGTGACGGACTCTTGTGTTATATAGGGTCAAAACTTTACGGTGACAAATGGGATATATACATTTTAGGCCACCATTTTTAAATGTAAGTTGGTAACACTACAGCATTATGCGACGGTCTGACTGAAATGCCGTATTACGTCACACATTTCACATAAATAGTCTATTTGTACTAGTTAGTTGCGATATGTGAGCTGGTCTGTAATCTAAATCAAATGCCATCTTATTGGCCTATAACAAGATAGATAGTGATAAAACTGCACGTTATTTAAAATGCCTTTAGGAAAGAATAACATACAGTCATTTACTGATCACCAATGTTAGGATGTAAAAGAAGAGGCATAAATAAAATACATTCCGTATAATTTCCCCATTATCCCTATTATAAATAAATTTAATATCACTGCCTCCCCCCGTAATGTTCCCACCCTCTTCTAACTCCATTCTTTAAACTACCATCCTTTTTATTATTCTCATAATCCCTATAATATTACTAGTGGAATGTAAAGAAGAAATAATCGTAGGCCACCATTCTTTCTCTAGGTCAAAGTTTTATCCGTCCCTTTTAATACAAATTTAAGAAAAACAATGTTACAACATGTGGTGCACAGTAAGTTTTCTCTTTAAGTTTGTACTGCAAAACATCATTCTTATTTAAAATATCAACATATCGCATTTGCCTCTGTATTAATTGCAAAACATAACTGCACTTGTGCAAATTACGTATTGTTAATTTTCGATGATTTATGTAATCTTCATCTTCAAAGGAAATTCGTTTTTTGTTTTTTTTTTTCTCATTCCGAGTCCACAGAATATCGCTTGTTTCACAGAGTCAGGATGACTTGATTTAACATGGAGATACAGATGCTTGTCATATGTTTTAGTATACAGCTTTGTTTTAATGTAGTTCCTATCAGTTAATGCCACGGTATCAAGCAGTGCTATTCTTTCTGATAGTAGTTAGTCCATGTCTGTTTTAAATTTCGGGTGTATTGAAATTGCCAGCCTATGCAATTTCTTGAGTCCATGGATAAAATACAAATATCGTCAACAAGTTACTAATGTGTCTTTTGTAATTTTTATATCTGTAAACAATTTGTCTACCCATCCTCCCATGTATTCATTCATCCCAAGGTGTGATCCTATGGATGTGCCCCCCTCCCCAATATTTTTTCAAATATTGTTGGGGTTTTTTTATTCTGTGAAGGTAAGGTTATTCTTTTCCAAGACTGTATCTAGCATCTCAAAGACTGAATCAGAAGGCTTCTCCCGTTGAGAGTCGTTCTCATGGGTCGATCCTTTATATGAATCTTGCGTTTGGCTTGAGCTTTGACATGTCTAGTGGGGTTGTTTTCGGTAGTGTATGGCTGTTTTAGTTGTTTTTACATATTTCTTTGTTTAGATAAGCTCTCAATCAGACGTGTAATCTCGTTTTCATTCATTTGATCAAACCCTCCCGAACGTCTTTGTATGTGGAACCATCTTCAGCTATTTGTCAATTTTCATCATGTAATCGTCCCTATTCATAATCACTTCTTCTGATCCTTTATCTTCTGGGCAGATGACGATAGAAGTGCATAGAATAGTTCTTCCTCATTTACGCTAATGTTTAATTTAGAATTTTTTCAGTCCTCGAATTATACTTTTTCTATCTTAACGCACGCACTATTAGGATGATATATGTCACAGAGCATCATCCGGGTGACCAAATGACATTATGTTGTGCTATAAAACTGTAACACGGTTTTGTATTTTGAATCCATTCATTGATAAAACGACAATTGTTAAACGAAAACTCAATTTCTTCGCCGTAATACAGCGTCGCCATAATGTCTACATACATAGTGTGACAGTCAGAACATCCATATCGTGACATAATCTTTACACACATAATCTATCTAATCCAGCATGATGTCAAATGTTTCAAAGACCCCTATCGTCATACCCCCCCCCAAAAAAAAATGAAAATAAACGAGTATTTTAACATGATCAGAATTATAAATCTGTCTTTTAAAACAGTACTAGTATTATGTTACGACTCTATGGTCTTAAACTGAGTAGCAGACAATACAGAAAGCCAACAAGTTTTGTAAAATTTAACAAATGCTGTATTGAAATAAGCAAAGGGGTCTTTTTACCAAGAGGATCGAACCCTGGCGTGAATTGTGCTAAAAGTCACTTGTTTTCCACTAATTTGCAAGGCCTTCTCGACAACAACCGTTGCCTACTGGAAATTCCAACGCGCCCAGACTATAAATAAGTTTCCTGTAATCAATGAATGACCACAAATATCACAACCACACAATTGCATCACAACTTCACAATTGCATGGCAACCTAACAGCTGTATTATGTTGTTAGCTTTCCGTAACGTAGCGCCAGTACTACAGGCCGTGGAAATAAAAATACAACTCAACACCAAATACAGGGAACTATATTCCTAGTTTACCCTCCACTTCTGACGTTAAGGTAGGAATTAATAATCCTTAAGTAAACAAGTTTATATACCCTCCACTTGATCTAGGTCGCAGTTACCATTTTCTGGAAATACTCGGTGGACTTAATGGAAAATTTATTTTCTGGAACTTTCAAAGGTAAGATTCAAGACTGTATCTTTAACTCAAACGGAATAAAACATGTTTACAGTTAATAATGATCTGAATATTTAATATGTAATCATAGATAAAAACTATCTATATATTACGTTGTTTACAAAACTGCTTAGTGTGGTCTAAGTATTTTAGGAGCCAAGAATAGATTAAATTTTTAAAAATGTCTTTGGTTGCCAACACCTAAGGTTATATGTGTGCTTGTTTCAGATCTTGATAATCTGCGCATACTTTTTTGGGGAGTCTAAAACACCACCCATCTGCCGACACAAGCTACCCAATAAGCTTAAGGTCCAGATTTTTTGTCATTTCCTCCGCCAATAACCCACAGGGCCGTTGGTCCATGTCTTGTGGCCGTCTGGACGATCTCCCATACATTGCCCTCATGGAGCTCTATCTTACGCACTTCCGCGAAATGAATTGTATTTTGCCAGGCATGTCTGATACTGCCTCTAGTTTTGCTAGTGCATTGTTTAGTGAAACCAATATAGTGCACCAGTAGAATTAGAAATGCATGGGCTTGCTCGATCCATTCCAGTAATGAATCGTAGTGTTATTGTTTAAATACATGATTGATTATACATTTATCTCCATTTTTTAAAAATGTTATATTTGTAGGGAACGATCCCCATTGTTTTTGATAGGTCCCTTGAAACAAAATTACGGCAACAGTCGCACGTGACGGAACATTATGTAGAACCTATTGCCCTGTGGGGCAATGCGCGTGACTGGCATTATCAATATTCGCGTAATGAATTTCATTTTCATCATTTTGAACAGTTCATATTCTTGAACACAGTTTTCGTCAGTGTTCATTTTTGCCTTGGAATCATAATTTGAACAGCGTGTCTTATTTGTGGTTTGTCTTTTCCACTCTTCTACTTTAGGTAACATAGCATGTATTTTATGGCTATGTATTGTACCAATCCAACTGTTTGATTCCAAGTGATGTGGACAACCAGGTGTTCTATTACCCTCAGCCAAGGGGCACAGGGCAATGTAACAACTGATTATCAGGAGCACATCACTCAAACGGTTGGGCACGATCCCTACATAACGATAATGACAATGTAATAATTATATACTTTTCTTTCTTCATTTTCATTTATTAGTTTTCATTACTTTGGCTATTATTGGTATAATCAAATGAGAAAACGGGTATAATTGTCAACGTTTCTTACCTCACGAACCCCACATGAAAAAGCATGTTAAACATTAACTTAAAATGGAAGGTTATGCAACTTTAGAATATGATTGTTGTTGCAAACATTCCTAAAGTGTACACACAGAGTGTGTGATATTTAATAAAGAACGTCTGACAGCTGTATAATCTGTATATAGTGATGTTTTTTTATCATATACAAGAGTAACTTTTGGAGATTAAATGAGCACAAAATCAATGTATTTATATGGATGACAAACTTTATAACGAAAAGCAATAGGATCCAGACAAATGTATATACTTTTCTTTATAAGCTGAAACATGCACTGAAGTTAGTGTACAGACCATATTCTTGTAAATCAGTATTTATCTGTTTGGAATGATGTTCTCTTTGCCCTCATCACTAAATTAATAAAGCTTTAATAGCCTATGGACTTGAGTAATGAAACGGTGTCAGGTACAGCGCCTAATCTTTTGAAACTCTAAGGGCTTTAAAATATATGGTAACACATAAAAAGACATACAACGAAAAGATTACAAAAACAAACACCAAGAAATAACAAACAACAACAAAATCCTCCAAAAAATATTCAGCATTGTCTTAATTATGAATGAAAGAGTTATTGCTATAAAGAAATCGAATGAAAAATTCGTATTTATGATACACTCTCACCTTTATTAGCAACGTATTAAACGAATGACATGCTGTTGCATAAGACTTGAGAATGTCACATAGCAATGTTATTAAGAATTTCCAAGTTCATAAAGTTAATTAGAATCTCAAACAGGTGTGCATTTGATTCGTCATTTTTGAAACAAACAGCGAGTGGCATATGATACTAGTTTACTAGTTTCATTTATATAATGTAAGGTGTACATTAATTAAGACATGTCTATCTATCTTTAAGTCAGTGTACAATGACTTTGTTTGAGATAGCCCGAATGATTATTTCGTCAGTTTGAAAAATTATTTTTTGTCAAAAGTTGTATCACACTACTGCTAGATTTTCGGATGGTAGTACAGAGAAAGTATTGAATGTGTGTACATGAGATTATTGTCAGCTTGGCTGACTTTATTTGCATATTTAATATTCGCTGAGTTCGCAGACGAATCATGTCTGATAAATGGTAATAGCGCGCATTCAACATCGACAGATCACCATCCGACATCACGCCATCTCTGAATACGTCTGGTGTTTTGGCATTGGCTATATCTTTCAGCCTTTTGCCATAAAGTGTCAAAGTATTTGACGAAATCAGAGCTATTCGGGCAAGAAAAGAAACTGAGACAAGTTCCTTCAGCTTTAGTGTCTTTGGTGCACTAGATCGTTTCAAAATTACGAGCCGAAACGGTTTTCAAATGGGATTCAGTCATGATGAAAATGAGGTTCGGTTCAAGGTATGCTTTTGCATACAATGTTTTACGAAAGCAATATAGTGACCCAGTATGTAGGAGGATTAAGTGTGCCGGGGCATGCTCCAATCACGACGGTAGAATGCACCAAATAGACTAATGTAATGGGTACATATCTCAGCTGGATTTCTTGTCTGTGCGGCACTGATTGTTTTGAACATTTCGCCATTTGTTTCAATTAACTGAGAGTTAAAACCAATGTAAAACAAAGTCTTCAGTGATCCAAACACTGTGGTGTAGGAAGTTGAAACTGTTATTAACGTATAGAAATAAATTTGAAACAGAAGCATTGAGAAAAGCACGACGTTACATTGTTCAGCGTGAAATATGAAAGCCAATGAACATATCGGTTTACAGTAAATATATGACTGATCATTTAATCATTTAGAAAAGATCAAATGCATTATTGCTAGGATTGATACAGATTTGGTTTCTCACTGATTTAGAGAATTTTGGAGAAAAGATATTTATGCATTACTTATATACCGATTTTAGTACCAACAAAAACACATTAATTTTACAACGCTATTAACCACAGATGATTGCGATTATGCAATGAAGAATTGTAAATAATTATACATTTATTTTAAGAATTCTCAGTGCAAAGGCTAAATATTACAGACTGACTACACATATATTTCTTTCCAATCTTTGATTAATCTGTAGATTTTAAACGGAAATAATCTGCACGTATATTGCTAACGAACCAGTAACGTACTCAGTAAAATTGCTCTTTTCTCTATATATACATAATGTTTGGTACATTAGCTATAAAAAGGCTATCACCTAAAGCTTTTCTACTGGAAAGCAATCTCTGTTAGCACAACCGGCCACGTTAAAAGCGACGCCCATTCTTTTGTGATTCCTGGCACTATTCTGATAGATAATATGCTCGGTGTCTCTCTAAAACTTGCATCCTTCCAGCCTCCGGTTATTGACTCTTGTCAAATTCAATCCTAATACGGACATGCTGCATTCAGAGATACTGCCTGTTTATTTTCAATAACCCATGTGCTGCAAATAAAATAAACGGCAAAACACTAAAATAAGCCCATCTTACTTCAGTAGTTTTGAATGCCAGTGCAAAAATTCGCCTTTGCCTCCTAAAAATGTCATCTACGGCTATATGTACAGTGAAAGAAATGTTTTTCTCCAAAAAAGGAAATTCATTTTCTGCAAAACTAAAATATTGAACTTGCGAACATTTTCACTGACTAAGTAATAACTATTTTTATAACTTTAAAACTTAAAAAATAGAAAATAAATTTAAAAGTTGCCAAAGATATGGATTTTTATTATAATATGCAAGGTGTTTTGATGCCTTGTTAAGTCACCAACGGAAACATTTATTTCCAGTACTTTATTCTACTACCTGTCTGTAAGTTGTTTGATCAATTTACCTATTAAATGATCTTCAGCAGGCTCCTTAAGGAATCCAATTTTTATCTGGTGATCAAGAAATAGGTTGACTTTGTTTCTATTATATTAAACTTGTTGGTTACAATTCCAACATTAATTCGCTTATATGTGACCTTGCTGCGGATATTAATGAAAACAGGTAAACAGTACTCTTCTGGACCTGCAATCGTTGTTTCACACATATGATTATTAAAAGTAGCGTCACGTCCTCTTAACATAAGCTATAGTTCTACAAGTCTATTTGCCATTAAAGCTTCCCCCACACCTCTCTGGGATTACTGAACCCCTTTAGCTGGTAATTTCTCACTCTGACCTAAATTTTCATGATTCCATCATTGATTACATAGTTCCAGGTCCAAACTGATAAACAAAAAACAATTTAAGCTTTAATTTACCATTAAATGCCAAATTATTCCTTTCTACCACTGACCGATAACTCTCAAAATAATAATAATTTTTTTAACTGCCTCAATTTAAACATTCCCTGGCCATAATCCATTATTCAAATGTATAGCTTATTTTGTAGACAGTCCAAGAGACCGCAATACTAGCGTTATATATCTATTGTTTTCCCTCCCGTCATCCATATCCTCCAATAATTTATACCAGTCAAAGCTAATAATTAAAATACTAAAACACTAAAGCAATCGAGCCAAAAGCAAATAGTTTTATATCAAGACTATATTCACTAATATCTGACTGAAAAACCTAACTGAGAGTCTTGATGCTCTGTTTGTAGTTCCTAAGATCCTGTTTAGGAGTTCTGACCTCCTATCTACATGGAATTTTTGTTTGAAATTACTAACTCTGTTCTGAAGGATATTATGACATCGGCGAGATCTTCACATAAACTTGGATCTCCTGGATTTGTACAGAAAAAGTTAAAATTTCTAAGTTTATTTATGAATGCGTAATTTATCTAAGTCTGAGTGTTGGTTGTCTGTGTCTGGGTGCTAAATATCTCTAAGGATTTTGTTGTTTCTGTGACCGTCTTAAAGATTTTGTCTTTGTAATTACTAGCTTTGCCTGGTATAAATTAGTGGCAGATGTGGATGACGGGCGGATAAAAGCATGCATTAGCTAAGTATCGCTAGCACTGCTGTTTCTCGTATTAGTTACAAAATAAGCTTTAATTTTGAAAATCTAAGTCTGATTGATGGATATGCAATTATAATTAACAGAATATCTATGTCAGATTGGTGAATATCTGTTGTTCGATTGGTCAATGTTTGGGTCGTGTTACTCTATATCATGGTTGTTGCGTTGTGTCACTATTGATTTCATCTTGTCTAAGTTACTGGAGGCTGCGGAAGACTGGCGAGATAAAGCCAGCATTAGCAAAGTAACACTAGCACCGCGGACTGTACGATTGACTGAGGGAAAAGTTTTGATTTATTTGACATGTAGTACAGTGAATTGTCGGGAAGCTGGAATCTGATTTTTCTAGCTTAGGATGTGGACTATGCTATGCTAGCTTGTAAATTAGAGTTTGATTTTTGCGATACCTATGGCTCGATTATTTTGGTGTTTGAGTATTGTAATTGCTGACTTTTTCTGGTCTAAATTACTGTAGGATGTCGATGATGGAACGGAAAAGCAAACATTGGATAAGACACGCTAGCACAGCGATCTCTTGGACTGGCTACAAAACAACCTATACATTTGAACAATAGACTATGGTTGTGTTTATTTTTTGTTGTTTTTGTTAAATTGAGAATTGTAGTCTGAGTGTTATTTCTTCTTTATTTCAGCTTGTAGTCTAGTGTTGTTTGTTTGGGAAAATTGTGATGGCTGGTTACCAAGTGCTTTTTGTTGTCGTTGATGAACATTGGAGGCCTAGTGTACGTTGACAAAACAATTATTATGTGGTGGGTAGAGTATTGGTATTTGAGAAAGAAAATAATAGAGGATAGTCAGGTAATGGCATATGATTTTGTTAAAAATTTATTGGGAGGATAAGGGGGTGGGGAGGGGCTAGGGCTTAAGCTTTGGGGGAAAGAAACATTAGATAAGCAGGTTGATAGCCTAGCATCAATGTTTTATATACTGCTGTAGAAACAGAGTAGGTACCTCTTGTCACGATCGTTATGTATGCGTAGAATGTCTGTAATGGATATTTTTGCCGTTTTCAAACAAAATGTTTGTTTTTTCATCTATTTGTCCTCTCAAATGCCTCTATTATTATAATTTCATTTGCAAAAATATTACCCTTTGATAAAATATTGGTTTCATCTCAATGCATCAGTTCTTGCTTAAACTACATATTTCAGCTTCCGGCATTGCAAACAAAATCCACGTGGAATAACACAACTTACGACATGTGGCTATTTTGAAATTCGAGGCTACGTACAGCTATTACCAAATACAAATAAGTGTCTAAACCGTACGCTGTGCATTCCCAACAGATTTGTATGCAGCAAAATTGCATAAGTTAATGAACGTTTAATTTTTATCACCATGTGTAGAAAAACGAATTTTGGATTATGTGAAAAGTAAAATAAATGCTAAATTAATTTCAACATTTAGTGCTCAAAACAGCCACAATAAAATCGTAACGAGCACTAATACGTCCACCGCGACGTGATTTGGAAAAGAGAGGAGTTACTGTTCTGTTGTGCAGCCGCTGCCTTCATCAAAGAATCAGGATGCTGCCTTGCATTTGTTTCTGGAGATACTATTTGGAACGATAAATGCTTTTGCATATTCTGCATTTAACATGTACGGATGTGTTCTGCCTCGTGACGTTTAAGATAAATTTTTGTATAATGTTTTCCCACAAATCTTGCAATTGTGTAAGTAAGTCTCTGCTGTGAAGCTTTTTTTGTACAGCTCAAATTGTAGCCGAATCGAATTTTCTTACCGCTCACATTGCAGATGTGTACTTTTGTCACAGAATGTTTAGGAACGTTGTCATTCCGTTTTGTTTCGTGGGCTATCCTCTTTTAAGGGCTTTGTGTATGGATATCATTTTAACAAATTGCAGACGAGGGGAGCTTTTTCAGAAAAGCAGACCTCTTGAAGCATCCTCTGGAAGCGATATCTAGAACTAGACATCCGTCTGGTGAGACATTGTAAGGAATACGCTTATATTTTGGAGGTAACATACTCTATTTATCAACTTCTAAGGATCAGTTTTGGTGCTATCCCGGTTAAAATTGTCACTGTACGCGAAAACCAGACAGTCTTTGGCAATGAAATTAAAACATGTAGATTCTTTGCAATTCGCCAGGCACTTTAGGCTCAGTCACATTCATGGTGGGTTGAAAACCAGAATGAAAAGCGCATCCCGTAGTGGACAAGACGGCTGCCGAAATTATGCAACGGCTATCTCAGTTATGACAAAGTGTGTTCACAGTGCCGAAACAGTAATTTTTGCACGTGTCCTATTTCAAAATCAAGCAGAATCATTTGAACTAAAAAATGTATAAAATACTGAGAGAACTCGTTACGTAACTTGCTAGGACTTCCATGATGTCCACATACCTCGATTAGACAGAATAATCTGTGTGAAAGGTTTAAACTGTAGAAACTTGCCTGGGAAACCTGATTGAAAATTTAATTCCAGTGGCATCACATCAGAAATATGTTAAATGTCAGAGGTGATTTTTAGTCCTAATTGCCCCTTGGTTCTCGAGCGTTCGAGATATCCAAGTTCGCGGGGGTGGGGTGGGTGGTGGGGCATTGTATGTCCCCTCACCTGGACAACCCTTGGCTAACGATGATGTTGCAATAGCTTTACTATACACATTGCCTTTCAGTCATATAAGCGATTCAAGTTGTAGCGTTAAGTCTCAGAGCATCTCCAGCATCAATCACGGCGATCACTAGAGTCAGAAATACATTTACAGTGCTGGTCTACTTGTAAATTAAAGAAATATGATACATTTGGCGTCGACGCGTAAATTTAAATGCATTGAGAATTCGCTAGCAATTCAAATTCCAGCACTGTGAATATAATCACATCTAAAAAATACCCTCCAGCCCCACATCACTCATATTTCTATAAAACAGAAATGCCCGAGTCTGGACCACATACTCATTTGTTGATTGTTCATTGGATGGTGTGACCGAATTTCTTCACGTAACATAACAACGTACATACATGTACACAGTGATAAACTCGACAGTTGTTAGAGAGGGGATATAACTATTCAATGAATTTAACATATACTCTACAATGTCTGGGTCAAGAGATTATGTCTGTTCGTTTATAAGTTTGGATGGGACACAAGTATGGTCAATATCAGTTGTGTTCCAAACTAACACACAAGAAAACAAAATCTTTGATCTGTTTATTTCAAACAGTTGACTGATTCAACAGTCAAGAAATATATTCTGTAAAAGTCTAAACAGGATACAGATTTACAGATTATAATTAATGACGATAATATCAAGATTAGTTTCATCAATCCTTTCTGCAGGATAGTTAATTGTATATGGCTAAATTTATTTTTAGTACGAAGATCTCGTACATTTTACCAGATCAATATACAACGATTAGACAAAACAGAGATAGAATATTTAAAAAAACAATGTTCAGTATAAAGCATCACATGGTGACTGGGTATGCGCATAAACTATATTTGAATCAAACATATGAATCATAAAATTGTGACGTATGTATGAAAGGATTCATATGTTTTAAAGAACTGAAGAAACTTTGCGAATTGCAGAACTTAAAGTTCACGCTGTAGATGAATGTATATGATTTATTCCTATGGGATTTTAAACTCCAAAAACATCAGTTTACAGAAAACCGATTAATATTTCCTTGATGAACAACAAAACCAAATCACACGTAAAGTAGTAACTTAAGTGTTAAACAGTTTATACGCTAAAACAGTACAAGTGTACACGATAACAAATTCCATGGTAGCGGTCATAACTTTGCGAAGGAATGACAAGGTATCCATTTTCAAATCAATATAAAAGAAAATGTAAAAGCTTACAAAATGTATATTTATTTCGTGTCTCACGCGCAAATTAACATCAAAATATTTTGTGATAGAGTGATAAATTATGATAAGACAATAATTGCCCTAAATCTTATACATTCTGAATACTGAGACTTTTCAAACTACGTAGTTATCATCTGTGCATCTTTTCTGTGCAACAAGACTTACGATAGAAGTGGTTACTAAATAAACGAAATGGTAATCATAAGATATCCTGAGGATAAGTTAGAAGATGTGTGGTCAGAATAACTGGTTTTTATATACAAAGTACAGCCAATAGCTTGTTTTTAATGTATGATTTTGGGAGTGTTGATAGTTTTAAAAAAGCAACTAACCTGAATAGAATAGCTTTTAGTGATATACATTTTGAAATATCAGAATGGATGATGGTGCAGTACTATGACTCTGTAATGAAAAGATTTTAGGGAAAATATACATGATTTTGGTCGTCTTCTATAGACAGGACATAAAATGGAATGGAAACTGTGCTAAAGAAAAAAAAACGTTATTCTGGAATAAGTGAAAGGGAAAAATTGTAGATACTTTAAAACAGAAAAGAAAACCTGTTATCAGACTTGAGTTTCCATTTCATTACTAGGCTCTGACGTGTCTTTGGGGTAATACATTTTCGTTGTCAACCATGAAACATTATCGCCATAAGAAGTAAATACTTTGTACAATATAATGTTATAAAAACAATAAAACCATCATCACTGATCGTTTTGACTAATTCGATCTGTATGTTTTGTTTGGTTTTGTGACTAGCACAAAATCTTCATCTACAATAGTCCTCTTGGCAAATATATATATATATATATATATATATATATATATATATATATATATATATATATATATATATATATATATACACAAAATACAACCATATTCATGATATAAAAAAGTCTTTCTCAAAATCATTACTATCTTTTAGTCTCAGACTAACGAAACCGTATTTCTTTTATTTTTAAACTTTTTTTCCACGCCAAGCTTTAAGTTTCTGTAATGTACCATATGCTTTTTTTCGATTTTCAATGTATGCAGTAGTTTTGGTACAGTTTCTTTTTGTACCCTTGTAATCATCAATCAGTTTCTTTTGCAACGGAGATAAATAATTTTATTCAAACACGAGTTCTTCCGATGTTATAGACAGTCCTTGAAATGATCATGATCAGCTTCTAATATTTGGCCAATACCATTATTATCAGGGATTTCAAGCAAATTTTAAGCAGAGGCGGATTGGTGTGGTAGGGGTGGTGTGGAATTTGGGACCGCGAAAAAAAAATCAGGAACGTTTTCTAGAGTTAGTGTTCTTACAGTTAGATGGTTAAATTATGTATCGGAAACTATAATATTCAAATACAGGAGCTGCATCTAGTTTCTCCCCATGGGCGTGCACCAAGGGTTCCGTCCAACAGACCCCTCTGTATCTGTTTAAGCACCCCTAATCGATATTACTGGCACAGCCCCTGAATTTGTTCATCATTTGCCCATCTAAAGTTATTTACCGGCAGAAATCGGCTCTTCCCATATTCATAAAAATACGTGGCATATAGGTTCATAATATATTGTTTTAGTTTGTCTCGCTGAACTCTTTGTCATATTTGTATTGTGCTATCTTTGTCTGTATTCAATTCGACTTTCGCCTGCCAACACAATATCATACTAAGTTATATTTTCAATGGCCAGAAACATGACGTAGTACATCAAAATTCTAACTGAATACCTGCATCGTGTGTAGTCCTGGTAGACTGACATTTGTCATCTTTAAAATTCTTGTATTTTTCAGCCCTGATTATTCGTACATTATTTTATGCCACAGTTTGTAAAATACCTGAATGCAGCACGTACCTCCGTAAATGATTGGTCTGTAGTTGAACTTACTTGAGGTACAAACAATAAACCCTGCTGACATATATGATTGTTGCTTAGCGCTATAATAATTGTTTGGTTTGACAATGCATGCAAAATCTCAATCAACTTAAATTTTACAACAGTTCCTTATCTACATATCTATCGATTTCTATATACATTAGCATAGTCTCTTTGGTTCTGGTAGTACTTCTGGCCTATTGAAAAATATAAATATATGTCCGTCGTGTCTGTTTATATATACTTAAGTGAATTTATTTATATGTTTTATCCCCTCTCAAAGTAATGGTAACAGCTGTGTATTGGAAGTGACTACGATCATTATGGCAACGTTCCTGGCTTCTTCTATCTCATTTACGCTACACGGTTTAAGGCAGTTTCTCTCCGTACCGCTGTAACCACCTTCCAATATTTTATAACCATTTATGAATATATTTTAGGCACAATTTCTCCTTTTTTTCTACTGGACATCGAGTAAACCAGTGACCGTATCTATCCAATTGTATTTTGATAGTCCATCTACATTATAATGTGTTGTATTTAACACGTATTGTATGGCATTAAATAAACAATTATCATTCGTATCCTTTTGACTCAAATGATGTTTTCTGTTTTTAATTCATATATATATATATATATATATATATATATATATATATATATATATATATATATATATATATATATATATATATATATTCCTAAGCGGCTGGTTTTGTATGTGTACTATTAAATATTAAATCCTCTCAAACGTCTGTCTTGGATTCTCCCTTATCTCCTCCAAATCTGGTATGTAAAATGACAACAACAACAACCCTATCCATCACTGTACATTATTTTCATAGGTTCTGTTCTGTGGTCAAATTGTTTGTAATCTACCTGCTCTTCGTCCTGTCTCTCAAGTCGATCGTAAAGCCAAGCTGTACTTTCACCTAGCCATTTTGCCAGATTTTTATTTGATGATTTTCTTTAATTACTATTGAATATCATTGAAAAGTTCGTACAAAATCTTAATTGTTCCCGCCGTAAAAATGTCTACTCATGTCAGTCTTCTTAAATGAATTTGTACGTCGTTTAGTTATAATTTTGTTTGAATCTTGTTAATTCATACATCTCAATTCACTCCTAGCTGAAAGGCGAATAAAAAGAGGTTGTAATTTGCTCAGATCTGCTTTTGAATTGGTTGGTCTATTATAGAAGACTTCATTTTCTTTTATTTAACTAGCAATATTTAGACATATGTTTGACTATTTCTTTTTACTAGATCTGTGAAAAAAATAATATATTTAACTTTGTCATTATTTTTGCTGAAGCCCATCTGCATTCTCTGTCCGTTTAATCTCTGATGGCAGCCTTCTCTGCATTTTGGGTCCACCTAACCGTGGCCCTAGATTGGATTCATCACCCTTCTCATGGTGAGTCGGGAGGGTTGTCGTTGGCCAAATCGGCCTGGATACTGTTGAGTCAAATTGCACCATTAAATTTAACCTCTACTGCTGCCCGAAGAGTAAAAGCCTAGACGTTATGGAAATACAAACTGTGCGCATAGTGAAGCCTCTTTACCTAGTTTTACATGTAATCTGAAGTGATGTCAAGTCATACCCGTGCCACCGATTTATTTAATATCACAGGAACATTGTTATTGAGGGCTAATTAAAGCTGTTTTCAGTTTGTATAAATTATATTTACCAACGAACTTTTATATAGGTTTATAAATCGTAAACTCTAAATCTTTTTGCACGCTGCGAAAACTGAACGAGTGGATTCCAGTACCTGACTGGTGCGTTTCCCCATAAAAGAACTGAAAACTAAATTAGATTCCATCATTTGTTTGCGTCTATACGTTTAATAAAAATCCCATCTACATGTTGATCTTATCAGTTAAAGTTTGTCCGATCTATACGATAAACACGCTAGAAGTAGTGTGGTCTACACGGTTCACCTTACATTTCTTTTCAAATTCAAATATTGCCTTCAATGCACATTTACAGCGGTATAAGACAGTTAGTTAGACTCAGTTCGATATACATCAAATATTTTCTTTTGCAAAAAAAAAAAAAAAAATGACAACAGGTTGCCGTCAAAACGAAGAAACTATTGAACTATGTCCTATACAAATTTTCCAACAGTAAAATAAAGCTGTTCTGACTTGAAAAGACCGGTGACGCAGGGCGATTGTAAGCCTTGTCCAACCTGAAAGAAATCCATTGTAAAATTTTGACATAACCTGACCCTGAACTTTTCTGTGAAACTGTGTGTAGCTCGTTGAATAGGAAAATTTCTCCACATTAAAATGACACCTAGATTAGATGTTAAATAAACGCAAATAACGTTAAGAATGTGAGGGCTATACATAAAGCTACAGTTTCTCGTGTTAAAAATTTTGATTTTATTATACATTTACGAAAGGGCCACGTATTAGAAAGGGTTTTAACCTGCTGTCTTTACTATGAATATTATGCTTTTATGTATTTGTCCCAGTTTAGTTTCAAGCTTGTGAGTTGAACTGGAACTTTGACTTAAGTGTATCATCCATAGCCTTTTCATTACTATACGGTAATTTTTAATGTTCATCCAGTTTAAGATAAAATAAGATTTATTTAATAGTCGGCATGATTTCAAACAACAATTTAGCATGATCTCTAATGAGCTTTTCACTGACATTACATAAAAAAAAATTAATAAAGACATTAAATCAAACATTATTTGCAAGACATACAAACACAACATAATACATAGATACTACCGGACGAAGCACACAGAGCAAAACTTAAAACTCTAAGCAAGCAAAACATTTTAAAGGGCAGTAATTTAAAAGTGCATTTAGTATTTAGGGAAGTTAAAAACCACAAGCTAGGATAATCTACAGAATAAAAAAAACAAGAAACGCTCTGTTACTAAGAATTATAGGTCAAATTTAAATTAAACGCAGAAGCACCAGTTTAGGACTAGAAACATACTGAGATACAGATTATGGAGCTGACAGTAAGGCACTTGATAGTACATGTACAGAAGACAAGGATAGACTAAAGAAAATGGTAATAACGATATAGGTTTGGCGGTGTCATGGTGTAGGAGGGGTATTTGTAGATAGTATATGTACAGTTTTTACCATTCCAGGATAAAATTAAGGGAAAGGGAATTCCATAAATTTGATTGCGTTCTAAAGTGATGAAGTGATTGGGAAGCTCATTTGATAGAGTGGCATCTGCATATCTAAAAGGTGTTTTGCCTTATGTTGAGGTTTTATTTCTTGGAACATCTGAACTACTTGAATATCTAAAATTGCATTTATTGTGTTTCAAACATATCAAATATTTCAAACATTGGGCAGCACACTTATTCTGAATTTGAATGGTCTCTAAAGCCATAGCCCGATGTCTGCACACGTTCGGGTTGTCATTTTTTGCCTTAAGTAAGTTTATGATAACTGCTTGTGGAATCATCATACAAAAATCTCAGAGCACGCTCATGAAGTTTTCATATCATAAAGAAATGCCAGTCTAAGGGATAGAAGATGAAATTGGAAAGGATAAATGTACGTAAGACCGTCAGTTTGTTTAGTCTAGTTAACTTCTGACCAATACATTTCAAGACAGATAGTTGCCTTGAAGCTTTCCAACACAGATTTGTTTTTACATGTGAATGTAATTGCATTGATTGTCAATGTCAGTTCCTAGCAGTTTAACAGTTTCTTTACAGTTTATGATATCACTGCTTATGTTAAGTTCAGGCTTCATACTGAATCTCTTTTTACCCACAGCTAGTGCTTGAAACGATTCAGGGTTAACCCGCATTTTGTTCGCAGTGAACCAGTTAATCGGAATGTTGGACTCTGTTTCAAGTATGCTAATCAGCGTGTCAAAATCTGGGGAGGAAAAGGATAAAGTGTTATCATCACCATAATTAATAAAGAGCCACATTTAATAAAATAAAAATATAATTAATAAGAACATTAAAGAGTAACGGTTTGAGGATAGACTATTGACGAAACCCTTGTTGGATTTCAGTCCAGCTACTCAAGATACCATCCATCTTATTTTGCTGCTTTTGATTTGACACATAGCTCAGTAAGCGTCTCAATGAGGCATCTGACCTTTCACACGAGTCCTTAGCATGCAGATGAGAATGTCATAATGAAGACAGTAAAACCGTCGTTCGATAGATTCATCAGAACCGTAGCTACATATTTGTTTTCTTCAAGAGCAAGTAAACGTAACAGAGTAGACTGATATCCAAGACCTCTGTGAAAAGCGCCCAAATGTTTTGTTCTCGGAATAATTTGAATATGATGAGTAGAATGCTGACTTGTCTATAGTTACACTTATCAAGAGGATTATGTGTGTTAATTTTAGCAGAAATTCTGGCTTTAGTTGTTATTTCTATTGCTGTAGCTCCCACAAATGGAATTATTTTTGTTGGGAGTTATATTTGAGTTAACGTGTCCGACTGCTTGTCACGCTTTTGTTAACTTCATATAAACCGTTGAAGATGTATTCATTAAAAGTGGTATGCCTTATAAATCATGACTAGGCACTGTGTTTTGTCAGTAAATGGAGTCTGTATGGCCAGCATTTTAAGAGTTATCCCCATTTTTTTTACAAACTGTGCTCGTTAATCAGTTGGTCACACTTACCTGGTAAATATCTCCAGAACTGTTTGATATAGTTTGATTAAACCTGACATGCGTTGGTATAATGAATATAGTCTCTGTCCCATATAAGATTCGGCATTTTCAGATTAGGACTTTTAAAGTTATTTTTAAAAATTTGTATTTACTTTTAATATCTTGTGGGGTTGGGGTATTCCGTAAGCACTCAGCAGTATAGTGTTTAGCCTCAAACAGTACTCCCATGTTAAACAGTGTCAAACATTTATAGCCTCTAACAGGAAATTAACATGAGCCTGCCATTCTGAAATTATGTTTGCAATAGTGTAACAGTAGGCGTCAATCTGCTCTCGTACATAAATACCATAAATACGTCATACGTTTCATTTCAGGAATTTCTCTGTTTGTATCCTGTTATTTCTATTTAGTAGGAAAATATGAGTTTATATGTATTCTTTATTGAAATATCATATTTTGTTTCTTGTTCATAAATATAATATTAAAAGTTGTCTACTATTCAGCAACCATTTATCTATTATCCAGCAACCAATCCTCTACTATCAACACCCAGTTATCTACTTTCCACCAACCAGTTATCTACTTCCAACACCTAGTCATGTATTATCCAGTACCCAGTTATATACTATCCAATAACCAATTATCTGCTATCAATACTCAGTTTATTTAATATCCATTACTCAGTTATCAACTATTCATCAATCAGTTAAATGCTATCCACCAACCAGTTATCTACTACCAACACCATTCCTCTACTATCCACCATCTATTAATTTACTATCCAGCATCTAGTTGTCTACTATCCAGCATCCTATTATCTACTATATATCAAACGAGTATCTACTATCAACACCCAGTTATCTAATATCCTCCACCAGTTATGTTATCACATGCCAATACCAGTTATCTACAACATAGCACGTAGTTTATTTAAAATACAACATATAGTTATTTTCTAGCCAGCTACTCTTACCATCCTCATACCCCCTCCTTATAAATTAAGTATAACTCCTATCCTTCTATAACAGCCTTACCTCCATTTTCAGTGACTAGCACCCAGTTATCTACTGACCCCACACGGTAGGATACAAAAGAAGTTGTATAAAATAGAATTTAAATCCCTGATCAAAACATAAACGTTTATATCTTTCTTTACCACCTTATGAGTGATCCCCCTTATAAAATAAAAACATTTACACCCATCTATAATGTCCATAATCTCCCCATCCCACCTATTTTAAACAAAACTACCACGTCATGCACACCGGGTAGTGTGTGAAAGTGTGTGTGTGTGTGTGTGTGTGTGTGTGTGTGTGAGAGAGAGAGAGAGAGAGAGAGAGAGAGAGAGAGAGAACATTGTAAGCACGACTAAATTTACAGTCATTTAGTAGTGTCATTTTGCCATCGAAGTACACTACGTTTATGGGGTAAAGAAAATAGAAAACGATAATGTTCACAAAACAGCCTTTTTTTTTTAAACATGGGAATGGTAGTCTCGGGTATTGTTGTTGTTTTGGTTTCGCGCCATTTTTCAACGCATGATAGGCTATACATGGCGGCCAGCAGAATTGGTGGAGGAAGAACCCGGGAAAACCAGGGTAAGAACCACCGATCCAAGGGAAGATACAGGCAAGCTCTCTTATATACCCACCTTGGCCAAGCCAGAGACTCGAACCCACGCTGAGAGGTGAGATGGCAGTGATCGGTAAAGGCGAGCGCCTTAGACCACTCGGCTACCCGGGGCCCCGAGTCTCGGGTGGAAAGATGGGAATGTATTGAATACGCTCACTAAACAAGTTGCTACGTAAGTGACAGACAGTACATTTTCAAAAAGCATTAGCTTTAAATCCAGCCCAAGTCGGTGTGTATGTAACGTGTTGGTTCTATTTTGGCGCGAAAGGGTAAGAAAAAAAAAAGAGATATAAATAAAAATAATTTACCCACGGCTACCCCTATAAGCCCTCTTATAAATAAAGTAAAAATCTCTACTCCCTCTATTTTATTCCTACCCTCCCTATCGCTCTTATTTTAAGCAAAGCTACCATTTGTCTCGTTATTCTATTTAGACTGGAAAGTATGTGATTGCACTCTAAATTATATTTCAAATCGTCGTCTACATTCTGTTAGCATACACTGACTGACTTTTTTGTTATCTAATAGCAGTGTATTTATTACAATAAGTGTTTATCCTGTGCAGAGTGAAACGCTCACAAAGGAATCACAGAGGCTCTTATCGCTACTTACAATTTTACGTGTCATACATTTTATATATATGAGTCCCTGTGAGAGGATTTTGCTTGTTTTATTTAGATGGGAAAATGCGAGTTTATCTGCGCTCTAAATCAAATAACTTTTTATATATTTTATTTGCTTAATAAACAGTGACATAAGCGTATATCAAAACGGATTCTTGATTTATGAGAGAGAAATTTATTATTATTATTATTATTATTATTATTATTATTATTATTATTATTATTAATTTTTCATTATGTATTAGAGGTGCGTGACACTGAAATGACACTATGGACCCAAACAGGAGTTCTATGTGAAATAATATAAATTTAGAAAACTTTATAACAATAACTAACCTTGACGAAAGTATCATCGTAAAGTCTCTAAGCAAGAATTCGGAGTTGTATGTTATATGACCATACACATACCAACAGGATTATCAAGTTTAGTTATCAAAAACAAGAACAAGCACAACAATCTCGAATAAACAATTTTCTCATATAATTGAGTATTTTCTGTAATAAATACAACCATTATTATATATTATACTCGTTTTATGACAAAATTGTTTCTTTGACGATTTTATGCTAGTACGTGTTTTTAGTGACAATACTTCAAAGTCACATGTATGTACCATAGGTGAAAAACATAAGTTTATTTTGTGTTTAAATTATTCTCAATTGATTTTAGTACTAAATTGTTACATATCACTGAAATAGAAAATTAAATACCATAACTATAATACGAATAGAAATAATACTTGATATGTTCTCATATCTTCGGTTTTGGAAGTAATTGGTGTATTGCAAATTCGTACAGTACTCGTCTTTATAATGCATTAGATGTCAGGAAGCCTTATATTGAGGGATGTTCAGACAATACTGTAACTGTATCCTAATCGTGCATCAAAACAAATAAAATTTTCTATGATGTGAAATGTAGTAGCAAAAATGGACCTCAACAAATGAATAGGTAACTTGTATCTGATTGGATGGTAAACAGGAACAAACCACTATTTTCAAAAGTCTATGTCACCTACATGTATTCGTCTATTTAAATTGAGTATCTAAAGAGATTGTGTGCCATATGCATGTGTGCATGATTATCCCTAGTTTATCTGGAAATAAGAAATATTTGATTGTAAGGTGACCTTGGGATGGTTCCCCGACCCAATGGTCAACCTATTACGGGGATAACAAAAGAAAAAGAAAAAAAGAAATGTAGTAGCAGTTATAAAACATAATTTGCTTAATTGAATGAGATATATAACCATGCATGTGTTATAAGAGGGGCGGTGTATTTTGATGTTCTTAATAGTGAGGGAATACTCAGAATGTATGTTATATCTGTAGGATGGCAGCTGAAACAATGGAAGTGGTCAAATGGCCAGTCACAAAGCCGGAAAGTCTGCAGAACCTGTGTGTCGTCTATGTGGTGAACAACGTACGACGGATTGTGGGATCAACAGCATACAAATTAATGAGAACTGGCAACATTACACTGTCACATGTACTTGGCAATCAACTCCTGGATTACCTTATGAATTGTTGCCTACCAGACATTTCATATTTCAATAGAAACCAGACTGAAGATATTCGGATTTTTTTCAACAGGAACTTTGCCGACATCAGTAGGATAGATTTGCATAGCTGTAACGTTCAGACACTAATCACGTTAGGTGTACTAGAAGCCTTGAAAGAACACCGACTGAATGAGATAGCCTTGCGCTGTCCTCTGTCGGAAAATGAAGTGGATGCCTTTATTTCTCTCATTCAAAGTCAGGTAAACTCACTTAAGAAACTCGCAATTCCAGATACCCCATGTGACACTCTTAGACAGATATTCTTTTCTGAGGAGCAAAATCATCTCCATCCGCCAGATGTCATTAGAGAGCTGACGGCTCGGCTATCTTCAATGACTAGCTTGGAATCTAGTAGCCAGGAGCCTTCGTCAAGCCACGGAGAGCCCGAGGAAAAATTGTTAATCTTTCCTAAGCTGACTTCTTTATATTTATATAGACACGATACCGGTTTAGGGAACTCGTCTTTTGGAGACGTACTGCTGAAACACAAGACTTTATCATCTTGTGGAATATATAAAACCGCACTCTTCCAGGATCAGTCCCATCCACGCACGGAGCCTATTCCAAGCAAGATTCTCGAGTCTCTACCCCACCTGGCAGATTTACGTTCCCTCCTGTTTGGTACATAGTAGTGTGAAGGCAGACGCTTTCGAATATCTCTCTGCACTTCAAAATTTAAGGTACATTCTACACCCATCCATACAACTGAACACACACACACACACACACACACACACACACACACACACACACACACACACACAGAGTGTGCGGCATACTTCTTGATTAAAATCTATACAGGTAAAGAAAGGTTCACAGATCCTTTGGCAGCGCAGGGTGCTGGCATTTCAACTTCTCGGTAAATTCTGACAGAAATAGCCGAGGTGGTCCGAATATGCTGCTGATCGCCGATGTGCGCAAATTTAGTCTGCTCTGAAACCCGTCTCTTCAGATTAGGGGATTTTGTTTGTGCCATTTAATAATAATAATAATAATAATAATAATAATAACAGTTCCATGTTCAGAAATTACAAAATATAATCGCAGCTAATTTGGGGTCACTCGTGAAAATGACGGGGAGATAATATTTGGAAACAAAACTTATCGCTAGATTAATTTTGTTTTCTTTCATTCCTTTGCGTAAATAACTGTTGTAAAGATTTATTATTTTTAATAGTGACAATGTTACTGTCGTTAATTGTAGTTTAAGATCAAACTGGATTTTATAATTTGTCTAAATGGACGCTAATCCTGCACAAGACGTGGATAATCGTAGGGAAATAAACCCAACATCCACCTCTAAAGTATGATTTTCCACGTCATGATGTTGATGCCGAGTATAGTTTTGTGTTAAATCATAATGACTTTTTTTTGCACCGCGCAACGTCAACCTTTGCAAAAAGAACTTATTTCAGAAACAAATGTGTCCGTACTTATTTCGTAACGTTTTCAGTTTGTTGTTGTTTTGAGGATTCTGCAGTTGTGATTAATATTTATGGTAAGGAATTCAACTTTTTGTTTGTGGTTTTATTTTCGGGGGGGGGGGGCAACATGATTCGGGTAGTGGCTAATTCGGACCAAAATACTAGATGATTCGGACGAAAAGCCAGGCTGATTCGGACCATGTGAAATATCAAGTTTGGTCTTAGATATAAATGTGACATTTACACTCATTTAAAATATTATATTTCTCATGATTTCACAGGTGTGTCGAGCAGTTCAAACCAACATTTAAGGAAACAAAACCCCTATTTTACGTGAGATAATAGTATTTTTCAGTATACAAATCAATTTAAATAATGGAAGATTGTTTATCTTCCATATATATATATATATATATATATATATATATATATATATATATATATATATATATATATATATTGTTACGTATATGTAATTAAATTGCTTGTGTGTTAGTTTTAAAATTCTTTATTATTTTATTTTTGCTTCATTACATTTTATTGTAATGATTATTTTTACGGGATTCGAAATTCTTTATCAGTAATTCTGTTTATCTAAGACGTTAAACGTATTACATTAGTAATATTTTTAGTTTACCTTGGTCCGCGGTAGTGTAATAGCTGCGCGAAAACGATTGGCTATTGCCAAGGTCATTTCGTCTAGTCTAAATAAACAAGGTTTTATTTTTATATTTATTTCAGAGTGATAGTAGATAGTGGTTCTTCCTACGTGACGAATTGCACTTTTTTATTGCGTGTTTCGAGTGTTAGGAGACCACGTAGTCTGTCCCGCGAGAACGGGATGATAATTTGGGTAGATATAATGCTCTTTCTGAGCGCTCGTCAGTCAGTTGTATTCCTGATACCTAGAAGGCCGGATAGGTTATTTTGTTGTTGAAACCAGATTGTTTTTGAAGTTCATTTGTTTTTGCAATTTAATAATTTATTCTCTAGAAAATCAAACGAGTGTACTGTTTTATAAATTCTGGGAGAAAGAAATTCAGTGGAAATTTATTCTGGAATTATTCGGAAACATAAACTGTGATTCAATTGAGGAATTGTTGATATTTGTACAAGGACCACATCTGACATCATCGCCTTCCATATTGGAACGTTGTCAAGATTCGAACTTGGATTCTAATAGAACTATTTAGTGATAGGACTTGTATTTTCATTCATAGGAATAAATTTTGGATTATATTCACAAACCGTAAGTCCTATTTTCCAATTTTGATATTGTTTTCTAGGGAAATAAATTATTTTGTTAAAATATACAAAGCTTGTTGTCTTCACTCTTTTCTCTTGTTATTATTGTACGAGCCTACACGTAACAATATATATATATATATATATATATATATATACTCTAAAAAGTTTTTAAAAAAATAAAATTCAGATTTATGATTTAATTCATATCATATCATACGTCTATATTATGCTAATGCTGTGGACGTCTTATTAATTGTAATAAAGAAAAAGGGAACGTAACGAAAATAGTCGTGTTAACTCTGTTGATAGATAAAATATATTTTACTAATGTAACGGGGGGCTTTAAAACATTAAAGCCTCCTTAATTGATTTGGCGATCGTTAACTAGGGAATGACCTCCCACGGTGCTATTGCCCAGTGTGGACGGATAGATGGAACGTTAACAGATAACTGAGCATGGCTATTGAAAGAAATAAACAACTACGAGCCCCGTTTACCAATAAATAAAAAATAAATTTAATCAATTAATACATAGCCAAAATTTCACTTTTTAATCCAACAGATTTACATTGATAGAATTTAGTCGCAGTGTTCAATTTACATCATGATACGAGTGGTGAATTAGAGAGTACAATTCCACGCTTGACAGCATCACCTGACGTCTCTCTCCTCTTGTCTTGTTTTCCACGTCTAATGCGTGCACTTTGGTACCCTTTCTGACCCCTGGTTATTCCGACCTCTCTTAGATGCGGATTTCCCTCTGACTCATCGGGTTTTCCTTTTCCGGAAGGGTATAAAACTGTTCCCTTAAATATAAGAGTATGGCTCAAGCTAGACAAGTTTCACCACTTATCTGTATATATATATATATATATATATATATATATATATATATATATATATATATATATATATATATATATATATAAACTCTCTTTGTTCGTATTCAAATTCTGACATAATGTGATCTTAACAAATAACTGTCCTTACAGATTTCTGTATTTCGGTAAGGTACACCGCTATATTTAGTACAAATGACCTTAGCTCGAAGTTCATTGCCCTCGCCGTACGGCAATTGATTAGAAATTACCACGTGCTCTCTACAGACAAATGCGGCCGTATATACCAGCATACATTACTACACGTCTTATTTACATTTGACTAGTCAATTCTGTCCAATAAGATAAATGTTCAGTTACTTATAGCACAATATCCACTAAATCTAGCTACAGTAACCAATAACCAGCAAGATCATTTAAGCATTGCGAAATCATATATAAATATGCAATTGTCATTAACTCACGATAACAATATCATCCTACACAGGAAATCAACTCATATATTATAAGAAATATGACCCATCTGCATATTAGGGTCAATTCATAAATCCGTATGAAATACTGCATATTTGAGCATTCTTTGGGTTACATCATAAATTCCTATGGAATTCTACACATTGAATATTTGATTACATGCAATCCGTCAATTCTATCAATGAACTGTAAAATTAAAGAATTAAATTGCATAACACTCTAACATATCAACAGAGTCATAGGAAATGAATACACGATACATGCGTGAATCATAAGCATATCAACACATTTGTATAAAACCAAACAAATGAAATAGAATATTATATGGAAACTAAAATTGCGTACCTTAATGCTGTTTCTTTCCACACAAACCGTGCGTCCTAGCACTATAGCCTGTCTTCCCTTTTAAGACAGCTATCTGGCCTTTCTACGAGGGAAAACACTATTCTCAAGTTTCCCAAGGAGTCTGACCTTTAGTCTTCTCACAAGGCAAGAGTCGAACTAAAGAATTCTGAGCAAGTGGGGTACCCTTAAATCCCTCGTCTCCCAAAGCGTACGCCTTAATTTTTACTGACCAATCGGAAGTAACTGTTCCTAAAATTCTCCCCAAATAATCATGTCTTTCATCAGATTTCACCAGCCTAAAATATGCTGCAATTAGCTTTCCTTTGAAGATCAATTATTTGACATAAAGTCCTCTTCCAACTGATACGGTCGGTAATTCTATGTACTCTGTGTCACTATACCGTTATGATGACTCCATCAATTCTACTGAAGCTTAAACGTAGACCCTTTTATGTTTCAGAGATGAAATAAGTGAAATATCAGTGAACTTTCTCAAGACCTTTCTGGCTTGACTATGATAACTTCAAAGCACAATTTATTCAACCTTAAGTTTCATAAAGTCTTCAAAATTCGCCACATTACAACTAATCTTTGTTTACAGCACCGAATGTTATTTTTATCTGAATTCATAATGACAAAAATTCGAGGAAACAGTGCCCGTGCAGTAATATCTTTTTCTTGTCTATATATACTGGTCGCATTATGATAATGTTTTTGTTTATGTAGAATTTTATCTTTCTACTGTATATTATACTATGTGCCCAGTATTTATTTGGCACGTATCATGCGAAGAAAAACATGATTTAAATAAGAAATCAACAGAGGCTATGGGTCAATTTATATATTACTATTTCATAGTGAAGAAAGTTGGCTATACTGGTCTAATTCATGAATAGTTTCAAAAATATTTATTCAACGAATAACTGCATATTTTCGTTATTGTATACATTGAAAAGTTATTTTGTTTGTTTTGTTGATTAAAAAAATCTAAGTGTGAGAGTTCGTATTTATTTGGCTCTGATTTCGGCTAGGAATTCGTTAAGAACTGTCTTGTGTAAATGTAAGAGCTGAAAAATCTACCTTTTACATTCTCCTACATTCTTTGCAAAAATTTTAATAACTTCTAAAATAAATTAGGTAAGTGTGATGTGTCTTCCATTTTTTTTTAATACAAGATTTCATAACGTCAGAATCAGCCCGTAATTTGGTCCGAATCAACCACGGTCCGAATCATCCAGCATTCATTTTGGGGAAAAGGCTGAATTTTTTACAGCTGGTGCGTATAGTTATCATATAACTATATTCATGTTGATTTGTATTTGCTGTTTTGGTTTGATTAAAATGTGATAGGGCATTTCTGCTTTGTTTTATATTTTTAGACCTTTCTGGAAAAATATTAATCTATTTTCCAGTCTACGTTTTTTAATGGTTTTAAAGACAGCTTATTCATTACTGAGGTCATGCTTCCTGAGGTATAGTCATAATTGATGTAACAAAGGTGGTTGCTCGCTTTTGAAGTTTTTAAATTTCTTTTTTAAAACCTGGGAAAGAGGGTGGTTGGTTCCAAAATATACAATCATATTATAAAATAAGTCTAACAAAACACTTGAGATTGTGTGGGCAAGATGGCAATTTATGTCTTAATACGGTTCAAGTGCGATTTGCTTTGGTGAATATTTCTTGAAGTAGAAGTTTCATTTCAGATCAATAGGAATTGCGACCGCTGAATATTTTATTTGATTGAGGTTTTCGAAACTAGTACCTTTCGAGGAATATGACATACTTGTTTTATGGCATTTCTTTCTTGTCATTTGCATTTTGTTGCATTTATTTTAGGTTGTAATGGCATACCCCATTTTTATGCCCACTGTCCTAGTTTACTAATGTCATTTTGTAACATCTGAGTATATTGATCGGTTTTGATTGATCTGCAGAATACTCAGTCATCTGCAAAGAAGCGAATTTCCGAGTTAGTTTCAATCATGATGTCACTGGTCCAAATACTGTGCCTTGAGATACTCCTGAAGCTACTTTGGACCAACCAAATTATGAACCATTTACCACCACAATTGTTCTCGAAAACATACAAAATCTATCCGGCGTAGAGTTATGCCTGTAAATACGTAATAAAATAGGTACTCTTGAACAATTCATGAGGGATAGCTGTCAGAAGCTCTTCAGCAGCAGGGAGGGCGTATCCTACAACTTTTTCAATTAGAGATTTCGCTGAAAAATAAAACTTCCTACAAAAACGAAAATACAAGATCAATAACGTCAAACCGAAGTCTCTAACCGACCGAAACTTCTCTAATTGGGTTAGCTTATTTTGTTACTTTATTTTTGACGTTTGTGTTTTCATTTTTTATGGCGTGTTTGTTTACCCGTCGGACACTCAATTTTTGTTGTCGCCCTCCCTCCTGCTGTGTGGGTGTGCTTAATTAAATCATTATTATATCAATAATTGAATCTCACACAGCTAAACTAGCTCGACAGTGACTAGAGGCAATTAAGAAATATTTCCCCCTCCGTGATTCTGTCAAACAAAAATTAGAAGCGCTTCAGGAGTCTCAGATGAAATTTACAGAGGGTACAGAACAGTTATTTAAACCAATTGTCGAACCAACAAAGAAAATTGTTACAGCAACTGAGGCAACACAGAAAGCTCTTGATACATAGCCTGTTGATATTGCCGGGCGTCTTCAAGCAACTCAACCACCACCCGGGCAACCTCCTCAACCACAACCTCAAGATCAGCCACAACCTCTGCCAAGAGTCAGAATTAACATCATAGAGAAATTCACTCCTGAAGGTATTGCCGCTATCAGGGATCGAACCCAATTACTTGATATTGCTGCGTTT
Source organism: Megalonaias nervosa (assembly GCA_016617855.1). Lineage (NCBI taxonomy): Eukaryota > Metazoa > Mollusca > Bivalvia > Unionida > Unionidae > Megalonaias > Megalonaias nervosa. The sequence continues at coordinate 24,406 of JAECUM010009527.1, read as the reverse complement.
GGATATTATAATAGAGAAAATTATGTAAAACCCGAACATGTTAGATGAATGAGATCTGCCAATTGGATGAATGATGTATATCGAGTCACTACTAATACTCAGCAAATCAGATCTGCTGAAGATATTAATAATTTTAATATTTTTAGCCAGGCAGTAGATGAATATATTGAACAAGTAAAACAAGTAAAAAAAAAAAAAAAAGGAGAAGAAGAAATGAAGCAGCAACTTGAAGAAGCTAGACAATCAAGGAAAGCTTCAAAAACAGGAAAGAAAAAAACAATGGAAAAAACTGAACAACAACAACGAGAACAACCATCAAGACCACAAAACCCAATTAAAAAATATTTGAAAAAGAAGAACAATTAGACCAATATCTATTAGAACAATTAAAAAAATCTGGACAAAAACCAGCCGGCGAGGAAGAATAATGGCAAGACGCCCCCGGCGCCGTTGGAAGTGGTATTGGTACAGGTACTAGGGGAAGTGGTCTTATTACCTCATGTCCCAATAATGTCCTTGCCGACGTGGACAGACTAGAAATTCTAATTGGCGGAAAATGAGCCGGTAATAATTCCCCAGAAATCATTAATGAAGCAGCTGCTATTTGTCAGAGATTATTTACGGGCGGTATCATGGATATTAATGTTTATCAGTCCCTCATCAGTGAAATAGCCGATGCATACCGCAATGATTGATTAAGGGTATACAATTGGATCAGTGACAAGAAAATAAGATCATCATACATAATGCTCAACGTAGACCGATCATGGTCAGGGTGATAAATTCGCAATTACCTACATATAAAGCGTCCTACGGAGATCGACTCGGCGATTTTGTTCAGGGTCTGTTTAGAAGGATAGCCCCAAAAGCGATACCGATTGCAAAGCAACTAGGAATGAAAGCTATTGACGTTGTTCGTGATAAAGGTATTGGTGTTGTTGGTGATATTGCCGGTAAAGCATTCTCGGCAATCAAGGATAGACTAGCACGATTAATACGACGAAAACCTCAGCCAGTAAAATTACCCAGCACAGAAGTTATGCCCGCAAATATTAGTAAAATAATAAATCAAGCTGCGAATCAAAAACTAGCAGCAGTTGGGTTGCCATCGATGGCTGGTGTACCCCTATCAGAAAAAGAAAAGAAAAACAATATAGCTGCTAGTCTGATAGCAGGATGTAGTCTTCGTGTTAGACGATATCATATATAATAAAGATGTTCAAAAAAATATCTAATCCCGCATTCGACATGGACGCACCAGTTCTCAAAGATGAATCGGTAAGTGATATCAGTATTATTCGTATGACACGTGTACCTGACGAACGTGGAAGAATCGAATTACAAGTTCAGGATACAAGTAGATATTTCCTACCCGCTGAGGCATTTATTAAGATCGAAGGTAGACTTTTGAAAGCAGATAATACAGCATACGGAATTGGTGATCGAGTTAGTTTTGTTAATAATGGCGTCATGGCGTTATTTAAAAGTGCCACATACATGATTGATGGTCGGGAAATTGAGATTTGTCATAACGACGTCGACGTTGCCAGAACGATACTTGGCCTTGCAAGATACAGCGATGATTACTCGAGATCAGCTGGTCCGTCAATGATGTTTGCAAAAGATACAACTGATCATCCAGAAAACACAATGCAGCTGGAGACACAGTTGTATCAATGAATGAAAATTTCAACTTGGGATTTTTCGCACGTAGATCGATGTTGAATGACAATGAAGAATTTTCATGTGTGATTCCACTATCGCATATATTTGGATTTTGTAGAAATGTTAGAAAGGTAATTTTCGGGGCAAAACATACAATCGTCCTTGTGAGAAAAACTACCGACGATGATGCAGTATGGCACGCTGAAGGAGTTGACGCAGCTGCAACCGCGGAAGTTCATGGAAAAGTAATACTGATAAAAGTTTCTTTGTGGATGCCAACAATGACTCCATCACTAACCGAAGAACAACGGTTACTTTCTTTTATGGACAGTGGCGGCAAATCAACATTATCGTGGTTGACGATGTCCACAGATGCTATTTAAAGCTATATTAATGGTTTATTCACTTGGCAGATAGCATCACATCACGGTGTCTCTGCACCGCGACATATATTTATTGCTTTCCAAGATGCTGCACGAATAAACTCACAGTTACGTAGTGTAATGATATATGACAAACTTGGTGTTACTGAAGTTTCACCGAGAATAAATGGACATCAAGAACCAGCTGAGGATATATTACTGAATTTTGATAACAATCATGTTGCACGTGCATATCGTCGTTTGATGATATTCATGGGGCGTGATCAAAATGTTGATGCTGGTTTGCAAATATCTCAGCGGCATTTTACAACACTGTATCCGATCTATTATTTCTCACTGGAACACTTGGATTTGTTCAGACAATCAGTAGTTGATATACACTTTCGAGCTCGTGTGGCAAGAGGAGCAGCTGTTGCTAATTACAGAGCAATCGCTGTTATACTCTCAGATAAAACAATGCTGCTTGAAGGTGTTGGTGGACGAATGAGAATCATTGATGCCTCAGTCGAAAACATGTAATTAAATCGATCATGATATTATAATGTCATATCATCATATTAGTGTTACTCTGACTCCTGGTCAGATTAAAAAGCTACAATCAGTATCCAAAAAAAAAAAAATATACTAATTCAGGAATGAAAATATCACTGAAATCAGAACAGATCGCAGGCGGTCCAAATAAACTATCACTGACAGAACGTCAATTCAAGACTTCAATGACGCCAAACGATCAAAGACCGGCGTGCGACTTGATCTTTCTGAGGGTACCATTAAAGACGAGGTCAAGATGGATGGTATATTTCCACTTCTCGCAGCTATACCAGCGTTGATAGCCGCTGCAGCTCCAGCTGTTGCAAAAGCAGCTGCACTTGGTGATGTTGAAACTGCTGCTGGAATGGCATTAGAGAAAGCAACAGGTGGTAGAATCCGCTGCGGTGGCAACATCGGTGAAGTCATGAAACAAATAACGCCATCAATCGTGCAACACACAAACAAATGATACCAGCGTTGAGACAACAAGCAACTCAACAACTTACGCAACAAGCGCAACAAATGATGCCGGCGTTGAGACAACAAGCTGTTCAAAAAGCCACTCAACGAGCCATGGAAATCCTAAGTAAAAAAAGGGAAAGGTCTAAGACTCCCAGGAACTCCTCATTCATGGTACGGTCGATCCACGGGGAAAGGTCTAAGACTTCCCGGGACACATCATTGATACTTTCCATGTCCAATTTTGATTTACTTGATGCTGCTGCGCGATTAAACATCAAAAACTTCAGAGGTGTTTCTATGCGTGATCAATTACCAAAACAACCAAATCGTGTTGAGACCGGTATCATCAATCTCGATAGAAGTTCTGGTCCAGGTACTCATACGCGATTGATCCACGTGGAATTATTTATTTTGATTCGTATGGACTGGCACCACCGAAGGAATTTTAAAATATGTCAGCAGAGTGCAAAGCACTCCGCTCCAGAACACTCCCGTATGGTATTCAAGATTACTAACACAGACAATAACTGATCAGCCAATATGTGGCCGTGAAGTAATTGCTGTACTCGACGCTATGTCATCGTCAACGATGCCGCCTCGTAAAGTTGTGCACGATTATACCACCAGACGATATAGCCATCCACCGTCGTTTTAAACGGGTCTTAGTGAATATACAATGGTAGATATTTTTGGAAGATCTTCTCGGAGTCCCAAACCTCAAGGTGAATTATCCAAATACGCAACACTTGATAATGTCAAAGACGAGATAGCTAATCTTCTGCGTCTCGTAGATGTGGACCAAAATGAAGTTGTTGTTTTTCAGGATCAACAAGGACGATTAAAAACGAGTAATATCCCGTTGACAGATATTATTCGTCGAGTTCCAGATGCAACCGAAAATAACTTAGCGGTATTTACTAAGAACGGTAAAATTAAAGACTCAGAGGAATCAATCTTAACACTCATGGGAGAAATTGCTGGACGTATCAGAAGAATTGGAGATATTATGTTTAACGGTCTCAACACGAGCAGAAATACAATTATTAATGTGAGAGAACCAAAATGATGTGGCAACAAAAAGATACGTAGACGGCAACAACAACACGATCAGAACTGAGATCGATGATCGTTTACTATCCGCCTGTAATACAATAACTGGTTCACTGAACATGTCTAATAATAAAATTACTGGTCTTAGAGAACCAGAATCAAACGATGACGCCGCAACAAAAAAAGATGTCGATGAAAGCAACTTTCCGATAATGACATCGCTTATGACAAAAATGATGGATTGGCCACATTTAGATCTGATTATACTACTCACGTACAAGCGTTTACAAATTTCCGCAGAAACACAAATAAAACCATTAATGAATTTTTTGGAAGTCCAGCATCCGTCGACATTAAACTCTCCGAAATAAAAAAGATTACCGACGACATCAAAGAGATTACTGATCGTACAGTTCCTGTACATGCAGTAGCGTCTGGATCAGCATTATGGGGACCACTCAATAAATCCATCAAACATCGCGTTAAGGTTTTCGGCATATACAGATTTTCAGTACTCGGCGCTACAACATTTACAATATCTACCACACTTTCACTGCAACGTCGTTATTCAGTTAGTGGATCCTCTGGATCTACGTTAATGGTACTGGAGCAAGACGACGAGTAAACATTCGTGGTGGAACCCGACGAAAAAAACCTCGGCTTGATTTACTACCTAAATTATATAATGAACCAATCGATTAATTTTGTTACAGCGCAACGTTTCAGATATGAGCAAGTGTGTTTGTTGCAGACCCAACTGAAAACTATTGACGAGTATACAGTAAAACTAAAAAAAATACCGAAGATGTATCGTTGTTGCTGATATAATTGTATATTCTGCATCCGCAGACGTCGCTGGAACAGCAACTACAATGGGATCATTATCAGCGTCATACATACTAGCGTCAGTAATAGGAATTAGTGTTGCAATTGTAGCCGGTGTTGCTGGTACTCTTAATATCATCACCAAAAAATTATCTACGTGTGCGGCTGATAAATTACACGAATATACAACGTTGCTATCAGCGGCAACACACGCAAGCGCCAAATTATCATCGCTGATATCATCAGGGCTCAATGATGGAATAATACCAGATCAGGAATTCGCAAAAATGATTATGGTTTACCATGAAGCAACTGTAAACCAAAACCACTTGTCGGAGACAAGGACAGAGTCACCTTAATTTAAATCAGGAAGTAAACAATAATAATGTCATCAAACGATCAAAGATCGTTAGAGTTACTACAACAAATCGTAGCCAATACAACACCGCCAACAATCACGATGATATCAGCGACCTCAACCAATTCTGAATTTGATGTAATCTTTCCAACGGCAATTCCAGCCAAAGAAATAGCATTAGCACAATTGCGAGTATATTACAGCTGGCCAAATATTAGATCAAAGTCATTCGGTGGGTTACCCGCAAATAACTCATTAGTGTTTTCGTATTAAAATAAACCTAATGAAACACCAGATTGGCAAGTTGTTGGTATTCCTACGGGCAGTTATCAAATAGAACAGATCAATAGTGATTTCCAACGCAGGATTAAATTTATCACAGGAAAAGAATCTAAAATCGCTATTATGGTTCATGAGCCAACATTATCAGCTGCGATAGAAATATCAACACCCGACTATGCCGTAGATATATATCAATTATCGATTAAATCTGTATTAGGATGGCCAGAGATAGCTCCGACATACGAAGGTCCACAAGAACCTAAACGAGCTGATTTCACCACAGACAATAAAGTGTACTGGGAAAAAACTCCAAATTGCGAAGAATGGACATCAGTACCGAAATTTAAACTCGGAGCAGAAACATAAATTCTTGATGATGATAGAAGAATCAGAACGTTAGTCTGGATCGATGAAAATGAGAAACGCGTGTTTAGACTATCTGACTTCGAGGATATTTTCAAAATTATTAAAAATGAACATGAGCGAACGAGTTACATGCTACGTTATTTTTCACCAGATACGTAAACGAGTATCCCCCTGTTAACGATTATCTGAGAGGTGAAAGCATCAAGCGAGTGGAACATCTGAACAAGCTAGCATCGGATTTCGAGAAATATCATTGGAAAATTATACGAGTGGTGATTGAAAGCAGTGACGCTGATAAAATAGGGAGTTTATCGTATAAAGAAACTTTTATGCTTGCTTATTCACTGCCAGAGGCAAATCTACCAGCATTTAAATTTCCTGGATTTAACACCGATGAACTGAAAAAAAAAAAAACAGTTAATGATATCATCAATGAATACTATCCCCAGATTATTGCCGCATGGAGAAAAATAACCCTTCCAGCCATTATTCTCAGATATAACAATGATCCAGACGGCGGTGGTCATCATATATCACAGGTGTTGGCGCGATCACATCAACGATCGCAGTTAATTTGGTGTGTGATGCTATTGAGTGTGTGTGTGATTATGACTTTTAACGTAGCTTTAACAATTTTTCAGTCATATCGCTACGATGTCTGCAGTGTGGCAGTTTATAGTGATGTCTAGCACTGGGGCATCATACCGCAGACATGTAGCATGATGTCCCACCCAGTCACATTATCCTGACACCAGGCCGACCAGTCCTAACACTAACCTCTTAATGCTGAGCGCCAAACGAGGCAGCTGTTAGTACCATTTTTGTAAGCCTTTGGTATGACTCGACCGGGGATCGAGCCCACGACCTTCCGCATCCGAGGCGGACGCTCTAACCACTAGGCCACCGGAGCGGTTGTGATGCTATTGATGGAAGTTATCAAGTAGATCTAGAAAGATCCAGACAAGCACAACAGAGATATGTCTTATATTCATTTACCCCTGAAGTTTCTCCTGGGTTTTTAATTGTGTCAATACCTGTTAATCCGGTTTATCTACTATGTTATAATCCGTTATTATCACGGATACATTTCAGACTTACTGACCAAACAGGACAGTTACTTGATTTGCGACATGAAGTGTTTACGATTAGTTTGTATGTGCATTCGTAGCTACTTTTTGCTGGAATAAAAAAAATCATCCGAGTAAAAATAAAAAAAATAAATCTGAATCTGTGTCACAATAAAAATAAATAGAATATTCACTTTCATAATCCCTCTTGATTTTCATCAGTGAGTTTACAATCGTACATAAATTTTTTCAGCTGTCGCACACGTGAACTCATAATCTTTTTTGTTTCGTATTCGCGTGATAAATTCTGATCTAATTTTCTCAATCGCGTTTGCGAGTGAAACAAATTTTTGAATATCCTCATCATCCACATAAAGTAGAGATTGTTTCACGGCCTGTTGAAGTAATTTAATGAATCTATACTCAGCTGCTAGTGTGTATCTCCCATCATATTTCCGTTCCTGTAGCGCTTGAAAATCATTTGTGATTTTTTTCAAGATCCAATTGATCAGATAATTCTATATCCTCATCATTTAATTTTTTAATCTCAGAAATAAATGCATTAATATTTTTGGAATTTATTATGTAATAAATATTTGTTTAAAATAAAAATATTTCCGAATCTGAATCAGAATAAAAATATGAAAATAAATATTTTATTATAATATTTATTTGTTTCAGTTTGTTTGTTGTTGATGGGGTAAATGGTACTCAAAATCGTGATTTTCGTCCAGATTCCACAATTTGATGGGGTAAATGCTACTCAAAATTATATTTTTGGTGATAAAATTACGCTGAAACAACAAATAAATCTGAATCTGAATCAGAATAAAAATAAAAATAAATCTGAATCTGAATCAGAATCAGAATAAAAATAAAAAATAAACAGTAGCAATGGTGAGTGGTTACCATTCCACAGGGTCCCTTCATTTGCCAGTATTTGCCGTTCCATAGGGTCCTTTTGTGAGGCCTTTCTTATGGCCGATAGGCACCCCTCGAAACTTTTTCTTTTTGGCTGACATTCTTTCTGAATATCCTTTTGTGGGATACCCTTCAGTGAGGTTGAGAGCTACATCACGCTACTGTTTATTTTTGGAGGCTCCAGTTTGCATAGACCCCCCCCCCCCGGCGAATCCCTAAACGTGCGAAACGAAATTTTAGAGATTCAGTGGGTTGTCTAGGCTTTTCAATTTCATATACACCCCTTCCCAATCAAACCCCGGGGAGAGTGCAAAACGTCACTCACCACCTTGTTCGACGTTGTGAGGGGGTGTACATGAAATCCTTAGGCAATTAGCTGTATAGATGCAATCAGTATACTGAATAAACCACAATTATTGTAACCTGCAGTGTGGTTATTTTAATTTCCAAACACACCGTATAAAATATCTGCATTTAATAATCAAACATACATTTCTGTCGGATGTCATTAGGAGTTAAAGTACATGCAGGTCTGTACAGCTATCTTACCTGGAAGATCTAAAAATAACTTACCTGTATTGTACACGCAAGCGGGGCGTGACTTACCGTTTTTCTGAATTTATCAGGGACGAAGTCAAAAGGTGTAAATATCCTTCTACGAATAAGCACTGTTACAAATTACGTTGCTCCACTGACAGCTAATTGCCACACAGAAACTTAAGTTGCTGAATATAACAGTTACGATGACACAAAAAAAAAAAATAATCACGGCAGTCGTATAATATTACGCAGTAACAAGCGGGACGACTGCTTAATTACTCTACCAGATAGAGATTTGCTTGACGGAGTTATCTCCCTTCTTCCGGAGTGTCTTGCATCTAACACAATCGGGAGATACAGAAATATTATTTTTTGTTTATATTTCTTTGAATACACAGATTTGTATATTTTATCCGCGACGCGTTGTACTGAAGGTGTGACAATATCAAAATATTTTCCAGCTGCACTCATTGATTGAAATATTATTTCCTCGCCAGTTTCCACGTTCACGGATTTAATAACCCTTGCAATTTTTTTTTTTGTGATTACCAGTTTTACCAAATTTACAATTTTGACTGTGTAATAAGTGGTAAATTACATAAAGAATTTTTTTTCTGATCTGAATCAATATGATCGATCACAATTCCGTCCTCGATTAGTTCATGAAAACACTCGTACACAAATTTATGAGATAAATATCTTTCTTTTCCAACAGTAACTCTGAGATCACAACGGTACCAACCGGTTTTTTTTTAGTCGACAGTGCCTGATTACACCACCACAAGATGCCTCATAATTTTTAATGTTGGGATGCTTCACAAATTCATTTTGCTCCATTTATATAATAATATTGTTTGTCTAAATTATTATTTTGTTGTTGGAATGAAAATCTGGCGAGATAATCTTCGGCGTTTTTTACAGGAGATTCGACGTCATCGGAGTTATTTTTTTATCATAATATCGTTTCAGCTCTCTGTATTTTTTACCACCGCATTTTACACACAGATGCGTTTTTCATCTAACGCCAACACCACACTTCAAACACGGTTTTGGTCCTAGACTCTCTCGCCGAACACTTTGCATGTGATGTCCACAGAATTCAGTTACGCAAGCACGGTTACAAGGAACTGTACAACCAATCATAAGCCACATGCATTTATTCTTTGCTTGAATCATTTTTTATATATATCTTCAATTTAAATATATATTTGCCTTAATTATAATATGGAGGAATTTACGAGATTATATGCGATTAAGCCCTCTAAAGCCAGATTCGATTTAATAAATAAGACTCTAATAAATCGTATCAGTGAAGCCAAGAGAGAATTTCGCGACGATGGTGCAGCTCATGTATGGTCAACATTCAGAATTTACGCGACACCGAAGGTGTTGTCGATGCTACAATGAATGATAAGCGAGCAGAGACAATTGTTAATTATCTCGACATTGCACCAACATATATTTTTAGAATAAAATTTATTGTAGCGACAGATGACGACACATGGATTATCCGTGACAAACGTGATCCTGTTCGCGTGAGTCATAATGGAAATATTGTCCCGTTAAATAAAAATTCAAAGCCAGGAATACTGACTGAAATTGATAGACCTTATTATGAATGAACATATCCTGTGACGGCAGTTGTTTATGCGATATATCCGCTGAATGATAAATCTGATGTTGATAAACTTCTACCGATGAAAATTTCTTGCTTGAATTATGTTGCTGAGCGAGTTACAGAACATTTCACAAACGCGAAATGAGGAAATGGTTTAACGGATCTAAGACTTAAAAAATAAATGAGTGGGCAGAACAGTTAAAGATACCGGAGCGTCTATCAAAGATGTTGCTGAACTTGAAAAATAGTTAAGATTCCCAATAAGATTGAAGACACTAACTGGAGAGATTAAAAATATTTTTTAAAAATGGAGCTTCGATGTAAATTATTGATCATAATGCACTCGCATGGACTTCGGACGTAACAATATTTCCACGAGATCGAACTGTTAAATTCTATAACGGCGATATGTTTGATTTTATCAGATATATCAATAAGAGTGACCCTGTATCTGTTTGGTTGTTTCAAAGTTCAGAATCTGTGAACTATGATCAATTTTGCGACCTAACGGAGAGATTTATCGTACAGAATCTCTTCATGACGAATGAAAAATCTTCCGCTGAAATACACGGACTATGCTGATGTTATCGAACGATTACTCAGTAATTGTTTTATCGTTCCATCAGTTGCTGCACATATTGCAATGAAGGAAAATTCGTGGTCGCCGACACGTTTAGAATTTCTTGAAGATGTCCAACGCAGTTGTGTTGAATACGGACACGGTAGATTATGGAATACGAAATAAGATTATAAAAATGTTATCTCGGTTGATATGGCTGAATGTTATCCTGGAAGATTTCTTGGATACGGAGAATGTTCTGGGTATTTCAAGCGATTTGGACATCCAACACATTAGATGACCGGAGTTGCGATAAATGGACCCTTGCCAGATTTTGACCTGACTGGGTTTGCCTGTATCGAGTCATTTGAGTTTGCACCGAAAAACCTTCATCCGGTTGTCGCTGCTTGGTTTGGAAAACATTTTAGCGAACGCGGTTGGGCTCCAATAGTTTTATTACGATATATGCTTGATGTAAAAATATGATATCATTGACGCTCATTGAAGCAATTATATCGTATAGTCCGCAGAAACAAGTTTGGTTACCACAACAGAAGAAATATTCCCCTGATGAAAATCCAGACGATACAGATCCCGAAAATAAAGTCGCAAAAGATCTCGGCAGAAAAATAATTGGTAAATTTACACAAGGAGGATCATATGATCATAAACGACATTGTACAAGATTAATTATTGATGATGCTGAACTCGATTTTATAATTGCTGATACAACAGAGAGAAAAACATTTATAAGTCTTAATAATGTTAATTTATCAGACGGAACTAAATTAGGTACAATTGTGTGTTACACCGATGGTGACTCACCACAGTTTACTCATTTAAGATCTTCGATGTTTGTGTACGTTTCGATAAATTTATTATCGATGACAAATAGATTTTCTGATACCGCAGTTAGATTCGCAACAGATTCATTTTATATCAATAAAAAATACGCATGATTACTAAAACAATTACATATCGGCACTGATGCATCATGGGGCGAATGTAGAATAAAACGAGAAAAGATTCTGAGTTATTCTGAATCTGCCGACGTTGAATCTAAGGAAATATATTATAAAAATAAACAGATGTCAAAACTTTCATCGGCTCCATCGGTGTGTGATCCTGTGGCCAGACATAAGACTGTTTATCTCAATGGCCCTGGATGTTCTGGTAAAACAACACGTACGATTGAATTATTTCGGAATTTTGATATGGTTGTTTTGACACCCACACATAGACTCGCCAGAGAAATGAAAGAAAGAGGAGTTAAATCTTATACTTATCACAGCTTCTTCCGACGGAATGGAGATGCATGGACTCCTGAGCGAATGGGGGTGAGAAATTTATTCCTAAGATTATTATCTGGGATGAAATATGTACAGTGTCTGTGGAGGTATTAAATATATTTCTTGATTGGTTATTAACGAAAAATACGGCTGTTATCATGTGTGGTGATCATAGTCAACCACCACCTTTTGTTGGATCATCTCCGCATGAATGGCTGAAAAAGTTCGTAGATTATTATGAGGAGATAACTGATGATCATAGAGCTATTGATGAACCGCTGAAAGAGTTTAAAAGGTTAATCAGACTGCAACCAGATAAGATTCAATGTGAGATAATGCATGAAGTACTTCCAGAGACTACGATGAATGATTTTTTGGAATTTATGGAGGCCTGCTGATTTGATAGTTGCAAGTAGGAAGATAGTTCGTGATACACTTCAACAGCAATTATTTCTGTTACATAAAGAAAAGTTTTCAGATCTATCTGTGATATTGTGTTATCGCCCAGCAGATACACAAAAACAAAATATCAAGGTTGATATTCCAGGAACGAATGAGAAACGAAAATTCGTTCTTAATGATATTGTTGTTGTTGATGTGAGTGCTGTTGAGAACACATTAACGATGGACAAAACTCCGTGGACGCTAGGATACGCTATAACGATTCATTCATCACAAGGATTAACTATTTCTGATACAAATATCTGGCTTATCGATGGTAGAATCGAATGGTCGAATTTAGTTTATCTTGCAGTGTCGAGAGTCAGAAAAATATCTCAGATACGGAGGGTTATCATGGATCGCGTAATGACCGAGGAAATCACTGATAGAAATTGCGATTATATAGTAAAGAAAAAATTAGCTAGTTATCAGCGATCTAACAAAAAAATAAAAATAAAATAAACGTGACTTTGATCTCGATGCTGAATTTATCATGACACTGAAACAACGACAGAATAATCATTGTGCGAGCTGTAATACAGTAATGTTATGGCAGTATTCGAATAATAACCCAAGACAATTTACCGTAGATAGAATTAATAGTAATCTTGGTCACAAACGCGAAAATGTGATATTGACCTGTCTTGAGTGTAATCGACGTAGGGGTGCTAGTGTCCTGCTTTCACAAAAGTGAAGGTAGTGGTAATTGTATATCTTCGGGAATTACTTGTAATTGTTCGCGTACAAATCCACGCTGAGGAGCAATTGAATCTAGTCTGCATATTGCAGGCCTACCTGTGGAGCTTTTTTATGTGTGGTCACACTCCAGATAGGATCAGTTGCTCTTTTTTTCACCCCCTTCAAGTTCACCAGGTTCGTATAAATATCTTACAGTCACATTACTTAGTATTGGTTGTTTTGAGGAAGAGTCACGTCGTTGTACTGATATATGTTTTTTGTGATCGCGATGATGGATTTCATAGAAGCTGCACGAGTAATTTCATTATTTAATGCAGCTATCACACTTGGTAGTCTTGCAACCCATTCACGAGATCTTTTGTCTTTCTGAACTTTATTTAGGGATATTTCCTGCGCATACTGATATCCAAACAATCTCTCAGCAAGTGTTCGATTAAATTGCTCAACGATTGCCTGATCGCGATAAATTGCCATATGTCCTCATCTGATTTTGACGTTATGTTGTTTTCATCAGAGATGATACTGCACCAAGAAATTCTTTGCCAGGATCAACCTGTAGTAGCCGTAGCCATCGCAAGGGTCCTCGTTGATAAATTCTCTCAAAAGCAGATGCAACTTCAGCTGCTGTTTTTGTTGATAGTGGTTCTGCTTCTTTATTTCTACTAGCAACATCAACGACAGTTAGCGCATATTTGTATGTGCGCGATTAACGTCTACCGGTTTCAATAGTATGCGGTAAAAACAAAATGTCTCCTGATAAACTTCATTAGGAGCGCTGATATCAAAATGTGCATACTGAATTTGCTTAGGTGGTGGTAGATAAATTTGCCATATTACCTGTCGTGCTAACCAATTTGCAGCAACAGAACATGTAACACGTGCCGCATCAGCAAGTTTACTAATTGCTGCGCTACCACACCAATATCCTCTCGGGCTATAATAAATCGACTCCATTATAATAGTTGACTATGACTAATCACCAGCCCCTAGCACTAGTTTACCTTTCATTGCAGATCTTACCAACCAATTAGCTAATGATTCTCTGAGAGATTTATTTTTAACATATTGCTACATGTGTATTAACTTCACATCTGCGATATGTCATTGTTGTAAATCTTTATTTTTATACACAACATCATGAATGTGGCATGCTTGATCAATCGCATTTATTGGATACTCTGCGGGTCTTGGTTGGTCTCGTTCATCAAGCTGGATATCAAGTCGGGTTCCAGGACCACAATAATTATATCCAGGAAGATATTTTTTCTCCTGGTTATTTAGCCCATGGAGTCCCTGGTAATTTTCCCAGTGAAGCAGTGATATCACCACCTGTCTTGGTATGAGACTAAATAAATCTGCATTTGATTGTACCACATTTTATACACTTGTCTGTAAGCGCAAGCTTTTTATTTTTTGTTATTATTGTTGTTAATCCACTTGTGGGGGTGGTTGCTCTGCATCGAACACAATATAAATTCATATTATTTTTTTATATTTGTACAACATGGATATCATTGATTTCTCAGCGACACGAAAGCAAGAGCCAATCAAGCATCATGCAGCGCTACCAAATTCTATCAGGGCAATTATAATAGGTCCATCTGGGTCTGGTAAGACGCAATTATTGCTTAATCTGATAATGAGATGGCTCAAGTGGGACAAGTTGTATTTAGTGGCACCATCCTTAGATGATCAGCGATGCTACGATGTGCTTAAAGATTTTAATGAAGAAGCGAAGTCGTTGGATGAAGATGAAGATGATAATGATATTATTGATTTTATCACCGATATTGATGAAACTCCATCTGTGGATGATCTCGATGGATGTATTAATAACCTCATAGTATATGATGATGTGATGCTGGACAAACAATCAAATCCAGTTCGGATGTTTTCCCGAGGCAGACACAAAAATACTGATGTAATTTATGTTACTCAGTGATATACACAAATACATAAAGCGAAATAACTGCAATATTTTAGTTGTGTATAATGGAGTTGATACACATACTCTGCGAAACATTCATCAGACTTGGTGTTCAGGGGATATGGATATAATTAAATTCAAAAACTTTTTCTCGCACGCACGAGCTACCCCACACGGATTTATCACGATAAATTTATATGATCCTCGGTTGCGAAATCATATAGGTCTTGATAAAATTTTTGACTGAGAAACACAGCAGCAGGGAGGGAGACAACAAAGAGCGAGTGCAAGGGTAAGTAAACGAACACGCCATATAAAATGAAAACACAAACGTCAAAATGAAGTAACAAAATAAGCTAACCCAACTAGAGAAGTTTCGGTCGGTTAGAGACTTATGTTGACGTTATTGATCTTGTATTTTCGTTTTTGTAGGAAGCTTTATTTTTCCGCGAAATCTCTAATTGAAAAGTTATATGATTTGCCCTCCCTGCTGCTTCTTCCAAAGTCCAACACAAAAATGTCTCCTTTGTCACCTTTATGTAAATGTTTGGCCCAATCATCAGTAATCCGTGCATCCTCTGACCCTTGCTGTCTCGGGGTGGAAAGGTTCAGAGGAATGTGGATGAAATCATCAGTTGTTGTTGTTGTGGGGCTTAACGCCATTTTTCAGCACACGATAGGCTATACATGGCGGCCAGTATTAATGGTGGAGGAAGAAACCGGGAAATCCCCGGAAAGAACCACCGACCCACGAGAAGCTACTGGCAAGCTTTCTCACATATCCACATTCGCCGAATCCTAGACTCGAACCCACGCAGACAGAGGTGAGATGGCAATGATCCGTAACGGAGAGTGCTTTAGACCACTCGGCCACTCGGGGCCCCGAAATCATCAGTAACACAACTCTGTTTTGTTTCGCAGCTGTGTAAGTTCTGGAAGGAATGTTGTTTATCAGATATGACGGTAAAGTTATCCAAGTGTTTCATGATGTTAGAGCAGACAATATGCTCAATCGCATTGCAAAACTCACTGGCAAGTGAGATTTGGCAGTAATTACTGTCCATTCCATTCCAAAACTCACTGGTGAGTGAGATTTGGCAGTAATTACTTTCCAATGTTTTAATTGCGGTACAGGACTAAAAATGTTATTAGACACTGAAAATGTTACTGCAATAACTTTCAATAAAATGAAAACGTTTATTTGTACACTTTCTTAAAATGACATAAAAAATAACAGTCTGAATGATTTCTAAAAAAATCAGATCAAATAATTTCTGCATAGAAAAGCATATAGGGGCCCTATTATGGAACCTGATTTCCTCGAGAGGTTCTCTCCAAATAAAAAGTAGCCACATTTGGAACACCTCAGATTCTTCTGTAGCTCGATCAAAAATTGTTTTCCCGAGTTATTTCAAAACAAAACAACTTTTTGGCTAATGATGAATTGTTGTCTTTTCAGTACTGTTAGTCTGCTATCCATTTGGAATTACTTTCTTTCAAACCTGATACGATACAGATCAAACGAGTTTGTACAAAACACCGCCACAGGCGGTTAAGTCCATCCTTTAATGGTATACTTTGATGAGCTGTAGTATACACAGGGGTTCGTATCATTGCTTACAATTTACCTGTCATACATGTTCTATATAATAACTACTATAGTTATTGTATAGTATATGTACGACAGGTAAATTGTAAGCAACAATACTACCCCTGTGGTAGTATAGGGGTATATCAGCTCAGTATAGGCCTATCAATTGTGTTACTGTAGTCTCGTACACCTGAACAAGCTTTTATCCGCCTCTTCTTTGTTTATCTGACATTACTGTTGGCACTGGTAATGAGAGATAAATAAGAAAATGGGTATATAACAATATATTGGTCAACAATTAGCCCTCCGCAACAATTTTTGTTTTGTGACATGATCATGTCAGAAAAATAAGTGGCGGACAACAAGTCAACAAGTTCTATCTGAGCTGTTATCTTAGTTATTGCTTCTACTACTGGCAAGCCCTCATCGTCAAAGGAAATTTTGCAGGTGTGCATGCTTCAGGGCTGGGAAGATGAATAATTGGTCTTTATTAAAAAAAATTCTTAAGACACTGATAATTTTTATTACTCTATACATTATTATTTTTCACAGGCAGATTATGAAAACTGTGACTCACTAGAATTATACCCAATGAAATATAATACCAAATTGCTTTTTTTGACCCAATAAACCTCAAAAGATTTCCACTTCCCCAAAGAATAATACGTAGCAGAAAAGTATGGAAGTGATGTCACTGGGACTGCAGCAAAAATCTAATATAGCCCGGAACACTGTTATTGTGGTACTTGATGTTCTTATCGATACATATTAAAACTGTTTTGCTATTACTGCTTATTTATAATTTGTAATATTTCAGTGACTTTCCCTCTTTCTATTCTTATAAAATTCTTTGTCAATCCAAGCGCGTAAATGTAAATAAAAGAGCATATTGTGGCTGACCCAGATTAATGTACCAAGGGGAAACAACTCTGTATTATTGCAGTATTTGCCTAACTTAGGTATAGTAGCATGCAGGTATTATAATAAAAATAAATTGAAACTTACCTATGAGAAGGAATGTCCACACTTGTACTAGCAGAATGTTTCCACAATAAACGAAGAGATCCAATGAACAAATCGAACACACAAATGTAATTAAACTAGAAATCCATGAATAACAACATTACAAATTAAAAACATTTATATTTAACTTTATATGAATTTTAAATGCAATGTGGGCAAAGAAATACAAATATATAAAAATTTATTTTTAATATTATTATTGAAAAATTACTGATCTCAAGAAAGTTTAGCTGTTACTGTATTCTTATTTACATGCAAGAATTATGATCATAAGCAACATTTTGGTGCATATTGACTAGCATGGAATGAGATTCAAGTTTAACCTTGTAAGGACATGTACATCACCATCAGTGTATGACCTACAATCATCAAACATCAGACAATACACTGAATATATTTTGTAATCAATTTATGAGCAAATGGAGGTATAGCAAGTTTGACTGGAGTTTTGTATATGATGATAACAGAATTGCACGCACTTTACAAAAAAGTGATGTTCATTCTTTTTCAATGTAAACTTATAAAAAAATATATCCATATGTTACTATTTTGACCTTTATTGCATAATTCATATTCTCTGAGAAACTATCAGTTAAAAAATAAATGTTGATGCAGTTGGCAGTTTTGTGCATATTTTGTGATTTTCTATGATATTTCAATGAATAAATATGTGGCATATGAAAGTCTATGTAAGCAAGCTTATGCTACTTAATAACAACTTGCTTTTTAAGACATTTGGACCTGTCATTTTGTACCATGGGGGATGTGGAAGACATGGAGTCCATTCACATGCATCTGTTGAAACTGGTACAGCGACTTCCTAAGCTGGTGTCTCTTGATATTTCCTGTACTAGATTTGGAGGAATTATCCAGAGTTTGAAATCTCAGAGGTATGTTTAAAACAAATTTAAATCTTCAGCCAGAATAAAAATGCTGCTTATTGACAGCATAGCCAGTTTCAGAAGTCATTAAAATTCAGATTTCTGGAAAATGTTTGGCCCACTAATTAGCATAGCTGTTTACGGTTTTTCAAATCAGCAGTTTTATTCCTAAAAACAAATAATGATGATGTACAGAATACATTTAAGTTGTCAAAAACTTTCAAAAGCACTCTTAATGAGCAGTGTAGAGGATTTGCATATTTTACACAAATAAATTGACCAAATGCGCATGAAGAACTTTATAGGTTATGTTCAAAGTATGCAAAACAGTTAATTTTCAGCACTGTGTCCAATTTGGTGGATGTATTTGCCCTGCCATTAGCACAGTCTGGTCCACTGAATAAATACAAACTTTGCAAATGAGAGAAGTTGCTGATCTTGCATGCATGTTTGCAATGATAGTTCTTAATCAGCATGATAATATTCATGAATAGCACTTAGTCTACAGGTACCTGCGTGCACTATGAAGTCTTTTTTTCAGTTAGCCATTTGATGACTGTAAAGGGGGGGGGAGGTGACGTGAGACGTGTTGCGGTGTGCCTCTCTGTTAATTTATTTGGCGATCATTATCTAGAAGATGACCGCCCTCGGTGTTATTGCCCAGTGTGAATAGATAGATAGAACATTGACAGAGAACTGAGCAAGACTATTGAGAAGAAATAAACAAATACGAGCCCCCTTAAACAATAAAAATAAAATAAATTTAATTAATCATTACATAAAATAAAATTGCAGTTACAATCCAAATGATTTACATTAATGGAATTTAATAGCAGTGTTCAATTTATGGATTCGTTCATCATAGTAATGAGTGGTGAAAAGAATACAATGTCCAAGCCTGACTTGTATCACCTGGCGTCATTCTCTCTGACTTTGTGTATTCCATGTCTAGTATGTATGCTTGGTTCTTCCTCTTGACCCTTCTATTCTGAACTCTCTATTTGCGGACTTCCCTCTTGGACTGTCCTCATCGGGTTTCATGGGAGGAATATAGAAAGCTTAATGCTGTTTCCTTTCCACACAATTGTGCGTCCTAGCACTATAGCCTGTCTTTTCCTTTCAAGACAGCTATCTGGCCTCTCTACTTTGTTAACGAGGAAAACTCTATTCTCAGGTTTTTCCACCGGAGTCTCAAATCGACTTCTCGCAAGAAAATTGGACTAAAGAATTCTGAGCCAAGTCACTACCTTAAATTTAGATTACTTCCAAAGTGTATGCCTTAATTTTAACTGACCAATCGAAAGCAACTGTTTCTAAATTTTTCCCCAAATAATCATGTCTTTCATCAGTTTTTGACAGCCTAGAATATGCTGCAGTTAGCTTTACTTTGAAGATCAATTATTTGACATGGAGTTCTCTACTGCGGTTATGGCTGGTAACCCTACTGTACTTTCTCATGATAGCGTTATGGTCAATTCTACTGAACCTTAATGTAGGCCCTTATATGTTTCAGAGATGAAATAAGGGAAATATCAAAGTGACCTTTCTCAAAGACATTTTTCTGGCTTGACTATGATAAAATTTTAATGCACAATTTATTCAACTTGAAGATTCAGTACTTCTTCAAAATTCAACACATTACAATGATAATAGCACTCCTTCAAATTAAGGCATGATAAATGTCTTGATGATTGAGACCCTTTTTAGTGTTTTAGGTTTGTGTTCACAAAATTGTTATCCAATCAAAATTTTCAAAAACACTGGAGGTCTAAAGCATTGAGTAAAACCCAACTTGTTGAAACTTTATCTAGAGCTCTGTTTTCATTGAAATAAAAGATGATGGAGTTATAAAGGTTTAAAACTGTACATGTTATATAGCAAGGCTGATCAAATCTTTTTTCATCCACTTGTCCAGGACAAGTAGGGTTCTAAAATTCACTTTTCCAAATTTCAATCACTTGCCTAGATTCAATGAGATATATGCACTTTAATTCATAAAATGAACCCCAAAAAATACATATACAAAATAATTTTCTGAAAGAGTCATAACATTTCAAAAACATCAGTTGATATGACACATGTTGATTTTTTTAGTCATATATGCTTTATTCCTTATAATTTAGTAACTTACTTTATCAACATAGTAAAGATTACCTTGCTTGATAGCTATGTTTGATCAATGGTCAAGGTCACAGGGAACATTTGGTAGCATTTTACGAAGGTCAGAACAACATATTCACGGGAAAGATATTAAATGCATGTATTATTTTATTCATGGATGGGCATGAAGACTATTGATTCCTTACAGTGAAGGGGAGACACAAGAAATTGCAGTTTTACTAGGTTTGGAGGGACGAGAGTTTGAGTTTCTGGGTCTTTGGCAAGTTATTCCTGATGTGTGTGGGCTCTATGATATTCCTGCCATTACGGTAAGTAAAAGTTTGTGCCAAGCCCATGTTGGTGGGAAAATGAGATAGCAGGCACTTTTCTGGTGTCAGCATCTGCATCAATTAGTTTGTTAAAGTTCTCATTAAAGTTTTCCAGTGGAATAAATTCCCTAAACCGCATTGATAGATTTGCTTCATATTTAGCATAAATAATTATGAAACTTGGACTTTTGCACCCTGAGAAATGCTCAAGCACCCTTTGTCATTGTGGTTCAAGTGACAAAGAAAATTTGCATTAATGTTCAAGTTGTTGCATTGACCTACAAAAGATATCCAGTTACCATATATATCAGTTGAAGGACCTTGAAAAATCCTTCCATAACCGCTGTTCATTCCTTCTTGTATTACAGTGTCCAGATTAATTTACTATCACTTTTCTAACTATAAAGTTTGATGAGTGGTAATTCCAAATTGGAATAGACTATGTTTATCATTTGTGTAGAAATCTGGAATTATTTTTAAAGCTTACTATTGTAATTGATAGAAGTATCATTCTTATGCATTTCATTTAAATAGCACTTCATTCATAGTTTGCTTTTCATTGCAGAAGTCCAGTTAGATATATGATCTATAATATAGACCAAGTTTCCTTATTAGTATATTGACACAGTACTTACATCATCATCAGTATATTGGCACAACACATCCTTAATCATCAGTATATTGACACAGTACTTAATTGCTTGTTAATTATCAGTATATTGGCAGAGTACCTATATCACCTATATCATCATCTGTATATTGGCACCGTACTTACATCATCAGTATATTGGCACCGTACTTACATCATCAGTATATTGGCACAGTACTTACTTGATCGTCAGTATATTGGCACAGTACTTGATTATCAGTATATTGGCGCAGTACTTATATGATCATCCGTATCTTTTGGCACAGTAACTTACTTGATCATCAGTATATTGGCACTGTACTTACTTTATTATTGTTATTTTAGTGCAGTAATTATTTGATCATCAGAACTGAAGTGACTTTTCAGTTACAGATACAGCAGTCCTCCAGTCTATAAATTGCCAAAGTATAGTCCCTGTTACAACACAGGTATGGTCATGCATCCTAGTTATGGGATGAATACAGTGTTGAGATTGAATCAGGGTCAATTCTTGGATGCACATTTTTGGGACTCATCATTATTTCCCAAAAAATCATGCCAAAACATCAACCAAATGTGCAAACAGTTGCACATATTTTCAAGCACAACCTTCATTTTTTAATCAACTAAAAATAATATTCAAAAAAGTCTCCCCGGTCTTGAGATGGAAAGGGTAATCCCCCCCTCCCCCACAAGAACAATAATAGACTAGACCTGTTGAAAGTACCTCAGTATGAGGCAACATTGCTTTTAACTGTACACTGTTATGGCCCCCTTTGAACAATGGTACAGTGAGGAACCACTATAAATAGTTTATTGTGATGAGTGTCAGTTGAATTGGAAGCTGAGATGGATTGTCTTGGATGTTTAATGTGAAGCATATATCAGTAGGACTTGAAGCTCTTATGGGTTTACTTGGAGCTCATCTGGGTTGGCTTGGCTGTTTATTGTGAGGAATATCTCAGTAGGACATAAAACTAATCTGGGTTGACTTGGCTGTTTACTGTGTAGAATATCTCAGTAGGAATTAAAAAAACTCATCTGGGTTGGCTTGGCTATTTATTGTGAGGAATATCTCAGTAGGACTTAAAACTCATCTGGGTTGACTTAGCTGTTTATTGTGTAAAAATTTCAGTAGGACTTAAAACTCATCTGGGTTGGCTTGGCTGTTTATTGTGAGGAATATCTCAGTAGGACTTAAAACTCATCTGGGTTGACTTGGCTATTTATTGTGTAGAATATCTCAGTAGGACTTAAAACTAATCTGGGTTGACTTGGCTGTTTATTGTGTAAAAATTTCAGTAGGACTTAAAACTCATCTGGGTTGGCTTGGCTGTTTATTGTGAGGAATATCTCAGTAGGACTCAAAACTCATCTGGATTGACTTAACTGTTTATTGTGTAGAATATCTCAGTAGGACTTAAAACTCATCTGGTTTAGCTTGGCTGTTTATTGTGAGGAATATCTCAGTAGGACTTAAAACTCATCTGGGTTGGCTTAGCTGTTTATTGTGAGGAATATCTCAGTAAGACTTAAAACTCATCTGGGTTGACTTAGCTGTTTACTGTGTAGAATATCTCAGTAGGACTTAAAACTCATCTGGGTTGGCTTGGCTGTTTATTGTGAGGAATATCTCAGTAGGACTTAAAACTCATCTGGGTTGACTTGGCTATTTATTGTGTAGAATATCTCAGTAGGACTTAAAACTAATCTGGGTTGACTTAGCTCATTATTGTGTAAAAATCACAGTAGGAGTTAAAACTCATCTGGGTTGGCTTGGCTGTTTATTGTGAGGAATATCTCAGTAGGACTCAAAACTCATCTGGGTTGACTTAGCTGTTTATTGTGTAGAATATCTCAGTAGGACTTAAAACTCATCTGGTTTAGCTTGGCTGTTTATTGTGAGGAATATCTCAGTAGGACTTAAAACTCATCTGGGTTGACTTGGCTATTTATTGTGTAGAATATCTCAGTAGGACTTAAGACTAATCTGGGTTGACTTGGCTGTTTATTGTGTGAAAATCTCAGTAGGACTTAAAACTCATCTGGTTTAGCTTGGCTGTTTATTGTCTAGAAAATCTCAGTAGGACTTAAAACTCATCTGAGTTGGCTTGGCTGTTTATTGTGAGGAATATCTCAGTAGGACTTAAAACTCATCTGGGTTGACTTGGCTATTTATTGTGTAGAATATCTCAGTAGGACTTAAAACTAATCTGGGTTGACTTAGCTCATTATTGTGTAAAAATCACAGTAGGTCTTAAAACTCATCTGGGTTGGCTTGGCTGTTTATTGTGAGGAATATCTCAGTAGGACTTAAAAGTCATCTGGTTTAGCTTGGCTGTTTATTGTGAGGAATATCTCAGCAGGACTTAAAACACATCTGTGTTGACTTGGCTATTTATTGTGCAGAATATCTCTGTTGGGCTCATATGAGTTCACTTGACTGTCTGCTTGTTCAGATCACAGGTACAGCTTGTGAGGAACAGATAATCAATGCCCTGTATGTTTACCAGAACAACATTCCATTACTAGAGAAAGTGCTGGCACATATCAAGAATACAGAACTGTATGAACCCGAGGATCCATACCGGATGTTGAGGGTAGGAATCTCCTTTTTGCTGGGATAATTCTATCACTTTTTTCATACCAAAACTTGTCTTTGAATCTTGAACTTGTATGAAAATTGCTTATTGATATACTTATCATAATCACCATTTTATGCTGATCCATGGTTGGTTGTCTGTTTTGCCATGGTGGAGCAGCTGATTGTATATAAATGGGAACCATTTCTGGCATTACAGATCAACAAAGCTATGAAACTGATAAAAATGTCATATTCAGGCTCTGACTGGTGTTAAAGTCAGATAATCT